>PVIJ01000087.1:217478-413866 GCA_004024925.1 Scalopus aquaticus
CAATTTGCAACACAAAAATCATTTCAAGTACCTCGTGCAAACCTCGTTTTTTTCTTTTCTTTTTTTTTTTTGCTTTAAAAGCCTTTTAAAGTTCACCCCCCCTTTTTTTTTCTGAGAGGGTGCGTGTATATGTGTCTTTTGTGCAGTGGTGAGTGCCAGTGGGATCTGACTGTTTCTCCCCCTGCACTTTGAGTAGTTTGCAGCGCAGGTTGCAGGTGCAGGGCTCTTGAGCTAAGTGGACTCTGGCGCCCTGTCCTCCCGTCCGCCTGCCTCCGCCCGGCTTGTCTGAGCCAGGCCAAGAATCCACTCAGGTGCAGCCTCTCCCCTAAATAAGTAGAGCGCAGCATCCCCTTGAAGGTTCCGGCCTCGCGGTCCGCTCGCCCTGCTCAGCCAGCGCCCAGTCCCCTGAGCCCCTTCCTCCCCCTCCCCTCTCCCCACCCCCGCGGCGGCCGCCGCGCACTGGGCGGGTCTGCGAACCCGCCGGGCAGCTGCAGGAGGCCCGGGCGCAGCCAGCAACCCTTGCGCGCCCTCTAGCGCCGACATCCGGGATCGCCAGGGCGGGCCAGCCGTGCTTCGCCGCTGGCCTCACCTCCCCCAAGGATGCGGGGGTACAAGGGGGGCTGGGCGGGGCGGGGGGCGAGTTGCTCAGCGTCCCGCGTTTGCGCGCGTCCTCTCCGAGCCGAGGAGGTGATGGTGGGCGATTCGACAGCAGATTTCTTTGGGGGGGCTCCCCCTTGTCTGGGGCCACTAGCTCGTGCCGCCCCGCATAGGACGTTCCTTGGGCACCCGGCGGACAGGCCCGGGCCAGCCGCCGCCCGCTTTCGTCCCCCCCGCCGCCTGCGTTCGTCCGGACCCCGGAAGGTCTCGGCGCGACCCCCACTCCCACTGAACCGCCAGCGCCCAGGCCGTTTTTTCCCCGCCCACCTGGCTGTCTCCTGGGGTACCCCGCGCCCCGGTCCGCACCATCCGCTTTCTCTTTTCTCCCGCCCCGTTTTATTTGTTTCAGAGCAGCTGCTCGGTTCTGCCCTTTCCGAGTCTCTGTCTTGGTGGCCCCTGTCTGCTGCCTTTTCTTCCTGACAGTTTTCTCACCGTTTTCCTCTTTCCTCTTCCCTTTTCTGCATCTCTGCCTCGCTCTCTTCCCTCATTCAATTTCTGTTCCTCAGCTTCCAACTTTATGTTTCCGTTTATATTTTCTCTGCCCCGTTTGCTTCTCTCCTCCCCTCTCCCCCGCGTCTCCCCTGCTCCCCAGGGAACCCCACAACTAAATCACGGGCCTCTGGTTTAATAATCTCTAATGCCAGGCGACTCGTCTTCATTCACCGCCTTGGAGTGAGTGGCAGCGGCCGAACCTCCGGAGAGGGGCTCGGGCGGGGCCTGCCGCGGTCCAGCCTGGCGTTTGTTTTGTTTTTGTTCTGCTTGTTTTGTTTTCTGTTTCTGTCTCAGAAGCACAGGCGTCAAGGGCTTCTTTTGGAACCCGCTGCCTCCTAATGACAGCGTGGCGTTAGGTGAGGGTGCGCTGGGCTGGGAGGCCGGCGCCGCGCGGGCCTGGGCAGAATCCGGGCAGGCTGCTCAGTGCGGACTGTTCAGTGAAAGTGTGGATCCCGCTGGGGATTTGCCAGCCAGCAGAACTTTCTTATGGACCTGTCCAGTTTCAGTGCCTACCAAGCTTTCCGAAGGTGGTGGGGGTTTGAGGAAAGGCCCAACCTCCCAGGTAATGGAAGGAATTCTGATGGGAACAGTGAGTTTGTACTTCACCTGCGAGGGGGGCAGAGTCAGTAAAACACTCCAGGCAGGTGAGACACGAGAGGCAGAGGGAGATTGCAGGAGTTTGGGGGAATCTAAATGGACACACCCTTCTGGAAAGAAATTTGGCGATTGGTATCAAGAACCTTTACAATGCTCACACCTTTTGATCTAGTAATTCCATGTCTCCGCATGGAGCCCACAGAAATGATCCGAGATGAGGATGGAGCCGTAGCTGGGACGTAAATGGAGCTGCCTCTGAAGAGAGAAAAATTGGAAATAAGTGGGATGTCCCATGAAAGGTGACTAGACATGAAGTGGGTTGTGTTCCCCACTGACATGGGCTGGCTGGAAAATTGCACTGGAAGGGGTGAGGCGAGCCGAGCGTGCCGGTGGCCAGGAGGAGACCAGCAAGACCAGAGACTACGAGCAGAGTCGAGCCACACACAGCCCTAGCTCAGCGTGGAACTCGGGGCGCTTCCCCCCACCTTTCTTCTTTTCCTTCTAGTTTTCTGGAAGTAGCATGAGTTTCCCTTTAGGATAGATTGTAACAGTTGCCTTTCTTTTTCCTTTTAAAAAGTGAATGTGCAGGGACTGAGGGAGGCTGGTGAAGCTAATGACAGGGAAAGAAGCTGGGTCCTCTGCGAACTGGGGTGTGCTGGAGAGAAGTGATGGCGAGCTCTGTTGGTTTCGGTGATGGAGGGGGGAGGGAGGGAGCATGGGTTGGGGAGCAGAATGGACTTGGGTTCAAATCCCGCCTCTGTTCTCTGACCTGGGGCAGGGCCGGCCCCCCCAAAGTGATGGCTGTCCCCTTGGCTGTTAAACCTGGGACTGGTTTCTTCAACCAATGCCCTGAACCCTCCGTGGCCTTCAGCCCTCTGTGCCGTTGCCCCCTCCTCGCCGATGACACCGCAGTGACAGCGAGGGAGATGCACAGCGCGCTCTTTGGAGAAGAGCTGCTTCCCGCTGGGCGTAGCCCAGACCTGGCCCTCTGCCGCCCCTGCTCATTGCCGCGGCGGGAGCTGCTCCTCTGGCTTCATGCACCGTAAGCGGCGATGCACGGACAGGCGTTTCCCAAAGTGTCCCCAGGGGAACACTGTCCCGGGCGTGGTCTGAGTGCATCAGGCACCGTGGCTCTGTGCAGGGCTCTGAATTCCTCAAAGATGGGGAGCAGACCCACCCCGCCCCCCGTCACCTTACCCTTTCCTTCATTCTTCCAATCCAGCTTTTGTTCAAGAGTCATCCTTGATGAAATTTGAAATTGGGGATATTTATTTTCGATGCTCTTTCATCTCCCATTTGAGAATTTTCCCTCGCTACCAGACGGTCCTGCTCTACCCCATGCCCCACAGCACTGTCCGACTGAACATTCCGTGATGCTGGACATGGCCGAGAATCTCGGCTGTCTGATGTGGTGGCCGTTAGCCACGTGTGACCACTGAGCACTTAAGCGTGGCTAGTGCCACTGAACGACTGAATTTTTAGCTTCATTCCATTTTAATTAATTTAAATTTAAATTAAACAACCACATATGGCCAGTGACTGCTGTGTTGGACAGAGCGACTCCATAAAAACCTGTGCTTGGTTCTGCCTCTGGTCTCACTCACACTCAGGTCCAAATGTGCTTTGCTCTGTGGGTCCCCGTGTAGATGTCACTGCTGCCGACTGGAGCGGCTGCCCTAGCTGCACCAGCCAGCACCCGCTCACAGAGGGGCCTCTTCTAACTGCAGTGACGGCCCTTTGGTGCCTTGAGATCAGTTGTGGGAATCTTTACACCGCGGAAATTGGCAGACGCCTGAAATCAGGCCGGATTCCCCCAGAGAGCCCTATGTTAAGCCTTTGCCAGCATCCTGGCTCCTACTCTGCTGAATGCCTTCCTGGGCCCCAGTATCAGCTTGGATCCTGTGGTTTCCAGAACTTACCTCTTTCTTCAGATCTTCTTGCCAGTGTTCTATGACAGTCTCTGAGGGGTGGGGGCACAGAGGTGCTTCCTGTGTCCTGCTGAATGCCCAGGGCGGGGCACCTAGTCAGCTCTCAGGAAGTACTTGTAGAAGAAGCCACCAGCTGGGCACTTTGGCACCTACGTGCTGGCCCTGGCTTGGAGCCCTGCTCAGCTTGCCCCTGCTGGGGGACACCGAGTGTGTCCTCTCTGCATCTCTGTCCTTATGTGTTACCCCCTGGTAATTCCTTTCCTGTCCACCTTAGGGGGAAATTGTCATATAGGATTGCTTTGGCAAACCATGCACATAAAGAATAATACACATAATCCATGCACATAAAGAAATTGTTTTTAAAGTTCAGGACACTTTGAAGTCTCTCTGGTTCTTTGCTGTCTCAGGCTCGGGCATGGGTGGGAGGGGCACACAGCCTGGCTTCTCCTGCTGTGTTAGATGACAGGGGAGCAGAGTAGCAGCCAGCGGGGCAGGCCAAGGGTGCTTGCCCTTGCAGCTGCCCTGACCCTAGCCTTGAAGGAGGGCAGGGCTGCGCGCACTTGGTTCTGTCCTCCCGCCTGGACAGCGCTTCCTGGCTCCGGTGGAACCGAGTTCTCTCCCTGTGGGGACTTGCACAAAGAAGGAGGCCGACAGCGAAGACTGAACTCTTGGATGGGAAATGGTTTTCTTCTGACATTTCGGAAAGAAGTTCTCTTTTTAAAACCCACAAATATTTGTCAGTTATTTTTCTCCTTGAAAACTGTTTTTTCCAATCTGCGATGCTAAAGACCGTCCTGGGCATTTCAGTGTCTGTGCCCTGTGAACGGTAACTGCACACCAGGGCAGCTCCAAAGGGGTTAATTGCATCTAAGCATTGGAAAGTGATTATCTAATTAAACTTTGAAATGGAATGGTAAAAACACTGGGTGACAGACTGTCTGTAGGAGGGTCCCCTGAGGTGCTCTCCATTTATTGCTAATCATCTCCCGTGCCCAGGCGGTGCCTGCTTCCCAGCGAGCCCAGCGCAGGGCAGCCCTCGAGCTGGATCTGCTCAGCACCCGTCAGGCAGTTGCCCCCTCGTGTTCCCGCCCCAGCTCCGCAGTCGTGCCTGGGTATCTTCAAAGACTTCATCACTTGTCTTCAGCTCCCCAATTTCTATTTAAAATCAAAAGGTTATTTCTATACTTAGACCATGAAATCCAAGAAATGTGATGGGCTGGGAGTTCTGGATATTCGTGAATATTGCCCAGGAAATTTGGGTTCGAGAGCTGGGGCACCCGTGAGAAAGCCCACTGTCTGTCCCCGGTGTTAGACCTGGCTGGGGTCGTTCGGTCCTGCTGCCCCAGGCCCTTGGAGAGTGCTCAGGTGGCCACAGAGAGGCAGATCCAGATAGTTCTTTGTGACTTAGAAAGTGCTCCTGTTTGGAGACCTTGAGCTGCAGGGGCCGACTCCTGCAGAGAGGAAGATGTCGTGGGGGTGACGCTTGCACCCGATTGTCACAGGTGGGGCTGGACCTGTGAGTGTGAAGGCGCAGGGAAGGGCAAGTGGGCAGCAGCGACTTGAGACCTGACTGTATCTTAGTTTTGGTCTTGATGTTTGAATGATTCCTCTATGCACCAGCAAGCAATTCTTGAGCCCCTACTATGTGCCATATTCTAGGGGGTTGGAGATAAATGAAACAGACAAGGTGGTTGCTTCTGCATTCTAGCAAAATAATCAGTGTCTCCATGTGAGAGGACCCTTGTGTCTGGGATTTTGGACAATCTTTGGTGATGATTCTGGGGAGGGGTTAGAAGTGGGAGCGCCCTTGAAGGGATTCCATGACAAGCAGGGAGAAGGGAGGATGGGGGTGATGGGAGAGAAGATTGGAGAGCAACTGAAACTGAAAGTCCAGCATTTTCCCAATGCCCCTTTGTCCAGAACAGAGGCATTTTAGTTACTTCAATCCCCCATTAGATTTGCCTTCGGGGAGCAACGCTTGAATGTTTTGCCCTCAGCAAAGTTGGCACAATGATCTAAGAAGAGCGACCCAAAGAACATCACTGCATTTTTATAGAATGACTACTGGGGACATAAGTCACTGCTCTCTGGTGCCACGTATGTGAGTGTCCCTGAGATAAATGCATGTGAGGGCTCGAGGCCAGGAAAATTGGTTCTCCCAACAGCCAGTCTGGGTCCTACCTCCAGACAAGAGCCCCTTGGCCTCGGACTTCAGGTACTGAGGGCTGAGGGGCATTTCAGGCTTAATTTCTGTGGCTTTACATGGAATATTGTCCCCCTGGCTTACTCTGACTCTGTTCCATCTTTATGGTGAGCTGCCTCTTTTGGAAATGGAGATGAGAAAGCCCAGGGATGAAATCAGTGGGCAGAGGGTTTAAAACAGCTTCTGGCAGCATGAAAGGGGGCTTGCCTGTGTCTCCTGACCACTATTTCCCAAACACTGTTCCATGGCGCACAAGTGACCCAGAAGGAGGCCCAGTCCCAGCTGGCGACATTTTTTCATCTTCACTTTAAAGCACATGTCAGAAAAATGCCCAGTTTGGGCAGAGCTGCCCTGATGAGGAAATGAGGGGGGCTGCGTGGCGTCCCAGGTAGAGACTCTCAGGACCAGGGTTCCAGGCGCAACCTGGCCTGGAAGCTGCTCCATCGCTCTGGGACTCAGTTTCTTCATCTGTAAAATGGCACTAATTGCAGTCTCTGCCAGAGGAGTAGGGCCGCGTCTGGACCCCAGGCAGCCTTGGCTAGTGGCAGCTCTTACTTTTAAGCGAGCCTCTGCATTCGGGAAAGTCTCCTGCACCGGACAGCGCTACGCAGACGCGGAGCAGGGCTCCTGAAGCGGGGAGCGAGTCGTGCGTCCTGCGGGCCTGCGGACAGGCCGTGTGCTTTCTCCTTGGCAATTGCCCATTTTTGTTAGGCGTTTTGTCTCATAATTTTAACTCTTCTTGGTGCAATTAGTCAATGTTTATATTAAACATATGGGTCAAATTTGGATCGTTTCTTCCAGCAATGAATTCAACCGTGAGACCCTTTTTTGCTGATTTAAATCATCTCGAGCCTCCATCGGGCCCTTGACGGAACAGCCCAAAGTGAATCCGATTCCTTGTCAAACAAGTCTGGCAAGCACCGTCTGAGGTTGAATTTCAGTTTGCAGGGGGAGTCTGTGCACAAGACCACTGGGACCTCACCAGCCAACCAGGTCCTTCAAAACAGCAGTACTCTTTGCAATGAAAATTTGATCCACATAAAGCATGGATATAATGGTTTATGGTTTATAAACCAACGATGGTTTATAACCACCACCTCCAGCCCGAGGACAATGGCTGTGTGTTTGTCATTCATTCACACAGTCTGGCACCATGCTAAGCATTGGCAGTGCTGAGTTTTTCCTTCTGTGTTCTAGATCTTTCTGGCCCTTGGTAGCCACTTGGCTATTAAGCACTTCAAACATGGCTAGTCTGAAATGAAATATGTTGCCTGTGCTAATTATACAGCAAACTTCGAAGACTTATAAGAAAAGGGATGCAAATATCTTTAAAATAATATGTATTTATTATATATTAAATTATATAATAATGTACTCTAAATAATCTTGGTACATGTTGAAATAATACTTTGGCTATATTAGGTCAAATAAAACTTGTTATTAGAATGAATGTCCCCTGCCTCATTTTACTTATTTTTTAATGTGGCTACTGGGAACTTTTTAGATCGCCACGTGGCTCCCATTGTAGTGGGCAGTGCTGGTCTGGAAGGGCCATGGGCTTGTGATCGGTTCATCACAACACCTCAAGAGGAGGGCTGCTGTTTTCCGGGTTCCCCCCAGCGTGGAGCTGGGTGTGGAAAGGCCTCCCTAAGGCAGGATGGGGAGCTCAACAGAAACTCCAGCTGAACAGGGGTGGGGTGTCAGGCCCTGACTGAAGTTAGGAGGCCTGAGTTGGAACCCCAGGATTGAAAGCGACCACAAACATTGGTATTGAATGGTGGTTTGAGGGTGTATCAGTCAGGTTTTGCTATATAACAAGGCATCCCGAAGCTGCAGACCTATAATGGTATGCATTTGGCTTACTCACCCCTCGCAGGGGTTCAGCTGATCGAGGCTGGGCTTGGCTTCTCCCTGAGGACTGGGCTCAGGTGCATCGATCTGTTGATTTGGGACTGAGACTGGGCTGAGGGGATAGTTCTGGGGCCCAGGCAAAAGGGGCCACACTCAGGAGAATCTCTCACATGGTGGCATGAGTGCAAGAAGCAAATCTGACTGTGCAAGCACTTTTCAACCTTCAGCTCAGTCCCATCTGCTAATCTGCCGTTATCTGAAGCAAGTCAGAGGCTGGGACCAACACTCAGCAAACGCCCCGCATCAGGGCACACAGCCTTCGTGTGTGCAGGAGGCCAAAGTCCAACATCAGTCAGATTGGCGGGGGGCGGGGGGATCTCCTCCCTCGTAGGCAGGGGCGAGGAGGCAGTGAATTTTGCTGAACAGTAACCTAAGCTGTCAGTGGGGTGGGGGCACAATCAGAGGTGGGGGATGCTTCTGAGTGCTCGTTAAGAAAGCACTAGAAAACTCCAGCTCCAAGAGTGGGTGACCGGGTGCTTCCCCATCCACGCTGAGCGTGAAGGGGGCTATTAATAATTGCACTGGGGTGATCAGGATAAACCAGGATCATCCCTGGGAAACCAGGACATGCGGTCCCCTAGCTACGAGCCACACTGCCCACACAGATGCGTTCTGTTCAACTGTCACAGCATTTCAGCTTAGTTTTATTTTTAAAAATCAAGCTGCATGTTCCCGGGAGAAGCTGTGTCCTCGTGCCCCACCCAGCCCAGGCTTCCTCTTATCCTCTTAATCTCGCACAGAGTCACCTCACCTGCTGCCTCCCTGCGCCTCGGAGCGTGGCTCCTAGTGCGGCTCTGCAGCTTGGCCAGCTGGTGGATGCGCCGGGCACACCAGACCCTGGGCGGCTGCAGCGATGCCACGCGGCTGGTGGCTAGGACGAGGCGAGTGTGCTCGCTCTGGGCTCAGGGTGTGGCCGCCAGAGCTCTGAGCGAGAGTCCAGGCCGACCTGTCTCCCAGTGTCTGGGGCCACCAGCAATCCGCGTGTCCTTGACTTGAGGCTGCCCCTCTGGGGTCTGCCCCCATCTCCGTGCTCTTCCTGTTCCTTTGTATGGAATCTCCCTCCTGTTTACTCTAATAATAATAATAATAATAATAACAATAAAAGCCCATCGGTCCTCAATCCAGGATGAGGTTATCTTGAGATCCTCAACTCCATTACGATTGCAAAGACCCTATTTCCAACCTAGCCACATTCAAAGGCACTGGGGGTTTGGGCTTGGATATATCCTTCGGGGTGCAGAACTGCAGCCGGGTGGATTTCCAGGTGGACAGAGGGTGCTGACAGCTCCCTGACTCAGGTCTCCTCCTGCCACCGTGAGACCCAGCAGCTCCTTCAGACAGCTCCCCTGGGGGGTGCGGGGTGGGGGAGAAGTCTGCAGGCGGAGGTGCTTGAGGGGACCTTGAAGACTGAGCAGAGCCTGGGGGAGGGGCAGGAGGCCAGGCAGCAGGAGAGTAGCACAGGCAAACCACACAGCATGGCACAGTCGGGGCAGCTGGGGAGCCCTAACTAGTCTGAAATGGCTGGAGCAGCGAGTGCATAAGGGGCAGCGGGCGGAGGCCACGCAACGAGGCCAAGGCAGGTGCCAGGCTGCGGGGCTGCACCTGTGTGAGGTGTGTGCGGGGAAGTGCCTCACGGCTCGTTTTCATTGCTTTATATTCGGGGTCGAGGTGAGGATGGCAGCGCCTGCCCGTCTGCACCTCTTCTCCGCCCAGACACGCAATAAACGACAGGTCCCAGTCTCCCTGCCCACTGCGCGAAGGCCCCTGACCCAACGGGATGTGGGGACGTGGTGACACAGGCCACTTCTAGAACTCCCCGGAAACCCACACTCTGTTCCCTCTCCTGCCTGCCAGCTACACATGGGCCAGTGGGGACCCTGAGCCCCAGAGGGCAGGGCCTGGGGGTCTGAGTGGCTGCCGGGATCTCCGTGCCTCAGCCAGTCATGCGGGTCTGCGTCATGTGTGCAGACGAACCTAACTCTGGAAGTGCTGAGGTTTGGGAGTTATGGAGCAGTGAACAACCTCCTCCCTAACCTGAACAACCTCTTTCCTGTTGCGAGGCAGAGAGCCTGCAGACGGGTGGACCACTTTAGGCAAGATGCATGGGAGAGAAGGATGGGCCGGTGGAGGCCTGGGAGGAGAGGCTCATGTGGCGGCAGAAGGGTGGTCTGGCGAGCTGGCCTGAGGAGGGTAAGTCCTGGGGACTGGCCAGAAGAGGGGTCCCTTCTGAGGAGGTGTGTAGTGGCAAGGCCACAGGGAGCAGGTTCTCCGTGGAGCTGCGCAGACGGGTCAGAAGGAAGAGCTCTGGAGCCCTCGGTGGCTTTCAGACTTTTAATGGTCTCGTTTAAAGAGGCAGCCAGGTGCAGGGCAGGCAATGGGGCCGGGGGCCTGGGGACTGGCAGGTCTCCCAGCCTCCAGCGAGTCTTCACTCTCTTGGGCTCTCTGGTGGTGTCTTGTCTCTCTGCTGCACCCCGAACAGTCCTCTGCTCCATGCTGTTCTCTGCTGCTGCTGCTACTTCTAAGCCCAGTCTTGGCCCAGGTGCGCCCACTCACACACACGCCCACACCCCACTCCAGGTGCCGCCTTCAGGCATGCGCGCAGGTCTGCAGAGGTCCATCATTGAGGGGAGGGCGGAAAAACCTGATAATTCTCGTTTACCCTACAAGGTGCAAAGTAAAAGGCCAGAGGAATGGGAATCTTGACGTCTATCCTTGGGACCCAGAATCCTCCGGGCCAGGAACAGAGGCTGCTGGGAGGCAAGGAAAGGCCTGGTAGAAGCAGAGGTCAGGAGCTCAGCTGGTCAGTGTGGGATGGCAGAGGAGATGGTGCTGGCACTGAGTAGGAGGCAAGCCCCATGGGAGGGCCTGTCTGCCACTGGTGGGGGGTTGTGCCCCCACAATACAGAGCTGGAACCACGAGGGGTGCCTCTGGGGACAGCCGTTGTCATTCATTCATTCTCTCATTCACTTATTCACACCATTTCCTCAGCACCTACTGTGTGCCAGTTCTGAGGTGGCTGAAGGCTGGTATAGCCCTGCCCTGGCCTTGGAGACACTCCCCGTCCCGAGGGAATGTCTTCTACGGGGGTATCTTCTGTGTTAAAGGAGCGTGTGCTTGGGGCTCAGAGAGACGGAGGGAGAGGTGGGTGGAGAGGAGGCTCCCTCAGCATCTTCCAGGACCTGCGGGAGGTGGTCTGACCCCAGGAGCAGTCCTGAGGGGAGCCCCTCCCTCACCCCTAGAACAACATAGGGGACACCCCCCAGCCACAGGACTGGGCTTCATTAACAGACCCACTGAAGCGTCTTTGTCCTCCCTGTGGGGGCTCCCTCTGCCTCTGGCCCTTTGTGTTCTGGCCACAGTTCCTGGAGGATGTTAGGTGCAATCATACCCACTTATTTTAGCAGCCTCTGCTTTGGGGCTCACTGGTAGTGCGCGCGCGCACACACAAGCACACGTGCACACACACAGCCCATGGGGTCTGGCAGATGCAATTAGCCTCTGGGTCCCTCAGAATTAGATGCAGGTGGCTAATTGTCCATGCCAGGAGGCAACTGCGGGCACAATTAGTCATGTCTCTTTCCCCACTCGGGGCTAATAACGGGTGAGGAGTCCGAGGGGGGAGGGGAAGATCTGATGGCCGCAGGGCTCTCCCCAGCCTGGGCTGCACGGGCAGCTTTGGGTGGGAGAGCTCCTCCTTTGGGTCTGGGGAGGGTTGGGGGTTGGCTGGGAGGGGCAGGCACGCGGGTTGGGGGTGTGGCTCGGAGGAGGGCAGCTCCTCCCCAGGTGGCCCCCCACGGCCCTGTCAGCATCCTGAAGTCCCTGCCTCCCGACCTACTCCTGCGGACAGCCCCTTGTTCCGCAGCCTCCTGGGGTGCTCTGAGCTCTCCTGCATGCAGGCGCCCCCGCAGCCACAGGGCGGAGGGCGGTTATCACATCCCCTTTGGCAGACAGGAGATGCAAGTTCTCCTGGCGACGACATCGCACGCGGGAGGACGCAGGCCCGAGCCCAGCCCCTGTGCCATTGCCCCGTGTCATTCTGCTGCCTTTGGTCCTTCCGTCGTCCCTTCCTCGGGGTGGGGTGGGGTGGGGAGGGCAGAGGACTGCTTGGAGCAGAGCGGCCTGGAAACTGGTGTCAAACTTGCCTCGGTCAGTTTTCCACAGCGCTGTGTAAGCACCACCGAGCCGCGGGGTGCCGGGGTCCGGAGGCCGAGCAGGTGCGGGGCTGCTGTAAGGAGCGCAGTGAGCAGAGGAACCCAGGCCCAGCGCTTACAGATCAGTAGGCAGAAGCTTGTGTCCCAGCTCCTGGGGCCCGGGGTCTTGTGTTTCTGTATATTAGCAGAGTGGGGGGCATCTAGGCACCCGCTGAATCGAGGGCTCAGCCTGAAGTCAGTGGGAAGAGACTTTCTCAAGGAAAAAAGCACAATGCACTGAGGGAGGGGTTTCCCAGAACCTGTGGAGGGACCAGATGTGTCACAGGGAAGCCCCAATCTAGAATGGCCCACTTTCCTCGTGGGCATGAATAGTATTTTCTCTTAGAAAAGTCTAAAAAAAAAAATCTAAAGAAAAAGACTGAAGAAAAAGGACTTTTACATCTTATTCACATTACACTTTACAGTTTAAAAAATGAGACTACCCACTCTTCTTTTCATTGTGAAAGCAACTTAGCTCTTGAGCTTCTAATACTTAAAATCAGATGTGCATTCAAATATGTGCCTCATTCATCACACGATGATGCATGCATTCATTCATTCATTTATTCATTCACTCGCTCACTGTCCTGGCCATTCAACTTTTGCTCTGTTTACTCTGTCAACTATCCCCCTGACCTACCAGCCACTGGCAGAGAAAAGTTCCAGGGTCTGGTAGAAGCCTGCAGAAATATTCTCAGAGCAGGGAAATGGTTAAAATAAATCAAAATAAAATCGGAGCTAGCTGTGGTGTTCATTCTTAATGACACATAGGAAACGATAAACCAGCCTTGCTATGTAATTGACCACTGAGGATTTTTCTCTCTCAGTCAGTTTGAGATGTAGCGAATCCAATATCATATCAGTGATTTGATTTGTTAATAATCAAATGGCAAATACCTTTTCATTTGGCTTCAAAAAGCAAACAGCCATTCGGAATAATTTTTATGGATCTTAGAATGCAATATAAACTTAAAATATTGTGTTTGCAAGTCCTATTGGCATGACCGTATTATAATTTATATTGGCCTATTTTGATGTACAGTGCATAATGAAACTTTAAAAAATATATTCTGCAAAGCTATATCTAAGCCCAAGTCGGCAGCACAGATTAATGTAAGAACATCATGGGGATTCTCTGCCTGTTTTCTTAGGGAGATTTCTAGAGAATGACTGTTCTGCTCTCCAGAACTTGAGCTTAGTCAGGGATTGCAAGGTCTTTCAGAGTTTGCCCCTGCCACCTTTCTGGACTGGCTCTTCTTCCTACCCCTTTCCCCCCCTATTTATCATGTAGGTCATTTCCAGATGAGGCTTCTCTCCCCTCTGTGTGTGATATCTTCCCTCCCACAGAAGATCTCTTAGATATTCTTCCTCTCCTGGCCAAAAATGCCTTCCCTGCTGGGAACTTTCTCTGACACCCCCCAAAGCTATTCCTTCCATTCTCCCACAGCAATTTCAAGGGGACTCGTCACAGCACTTGCACAGTGTGCTATTTTTACTTGTTTGCAGTGGAGTCAGAGTTGGTAGAAGACCTGACCATGACACGTTCGGTTTAAAAGCCCCAGAGCCGCCACATGCCTGCTGCACTGTGCCTGCTCCAGAAATGAGGAGCGATGGATGGATGGAAGGAAGATGGACGGGAGGGTGGTGAGTAGATAGATGAGTGGCGGGTAGGAGGAAGAACGGATGGGTGGGTGGGTGCCCGGATGGTTAGGTGGGTGGACTGAAGGGACAGTTTCTCCTGGATGCTAGTGTTTTCTCTGCATTGGAAGCACCAAGCATGGGCTGTAGAGAGACCCTTGCCAGAAAAACGAAGCTGGTAGGTTTCTTCCAGTCAGAGGGCCCTGATTCCTTTACGTTCCTGTAGGATTTGCCTTAGCATGAAAATGCAATAGAGCTTTATCTTACTTCTAAAGCCTTGCAAAATAAACCTTCGTTTACTGGTGCTAGATGTGTGATTTCCCACTTATAACTGAAGGAGGGAGAGGGATGGAATAGTATTTATTGCATGCCTACTTACACCAGGCTTGGTGCTAAGCATTTTCCAATCAAGTTCCCATTTAATCATCAATGTAGTCCTCTGAGAAATGATGATTCCATTTTGTAGACAAGGAACTGAACCCCAAGAGGGCTTAATAAGTGGTGGAACTGAGACTTAAAATCCAAACCCTCCACTACAACCTGAGCCCAGGCGACAGAAGGACCTGCAGAGCCAGAGGCAGGCTTGCTCTGTCAGCATTGAGAAATCTGCATGACAGCTATGAAGATGCCTGCCAGTTACTGCAGGAATTCATTCAGGGTCCTGAAAATAGAGTGCTAGTCACATTGGACCCTGATGTTTCTCACTTGGCCCATGGTACACTCAGTTTTCTCAGTAACACCAAGGCTCATGTTGATACTCCGGGAAGGCGTGTGAAACAGGGAAACTTCCTTGCCTTCGAATTCAGGGACCTGAGTTTCTACTTCACGCCCACGTGGACAAACTGGATAATCATCTGTAAGCCAAGGATTGGCCAGGGCCACCCAGTTAGTAGGTAACATTTCTCAGTTCCCATCCTTGCTTCCCCAATGCTTTGCCTTCCCCAGGTAAGCATCTCTTCGAGTTCTCATGTATCTTTTCAGTTCCTTTAGTTTCTTTTCACATTACATAAAAATGATACTCATTCACGTGAAGATATTTCTAAAAACATCAAAGGGATCTCATTGGTGATGCCTGTGACTGGGTGGGTGCATATTTTTGAAAATCTGCTGTTAGGAGTGCATTTTTCCATGTTCTCTCTAATGTCCACACCCTGTCCTATTACAAAGCCCTGTGGTTCCTGGAAGGCTGGGATGTGGCTGTTTTCTAGGGTCACCCTGGGCAAGCGTATTATGTCTGTGTCTCTGCCGGTGCGCACATATAGCTCTAGGAGAGGGTCCTAGGAAGGGAGGTGCTGGCTTAAAGACCACAGAATGACAATCTTGATATTTATATCCGTGGTGGTCACCAGGAACTCTGCTACCAAGAGGAGAAGTAGCATCAGTCCTGTATTTTTTCCCTTAGATTTTTAAGGGAAAAATAATGTTTCATTGTTGTTCTAATTTTCATTAATTACATACTGGTGATGTGTATCTTTCATTTGTCACTTTTTGGTGAATTACCTGTTCACCCAATTGGTCCATTTTCTTTCTTTCTTGACTTTATTTTCTACTATTCATGTGTTTATTTATTTGTTTGTTTGTTTATTTATTTCATGTGTTTATTTATTTGATCAATACCACTTGATCAGGTTAAGCACTGCTTGTCATTGGATGTGGAGCCATAAACTGAAGACACAAAATCCTCAAGGGGTTTCCATTTTATTGGGGGAGGAGTGAGACAGACAAGCAGACAATAAGCATAAGATCCAACGCGTCAGGAAGTTGTAAACACTCTCCCAGAGAAAAGCAGAGCAAGAAAGGAGGAGAGGGCGTGGCAGGTGCTAGAATGGTCTCAGCGGTAAGACCGTGGTCAGAGAGCTGGGGGAGAGCAGCCAGATGCGGACCAGCCACTGCTCAGTCCCTGCGGTGGCCGCAGGCCAGCAGGCACGTTCAGGAAGCGCTGGGAGCCCGGTGCAGAGGGCCGGGAGGAGCGGACGCTGCCTGGGGTCCCGGGGGCTGTGTGGTAACAGTGTCACAGCCGGGTAACTTCAAACAACAGAATGGATTCTTGCACAGGTCCCCGGGCTAGAAGTCTGAAATCACAGTGTCAGAGGGGCCATGCTCTCTGCAAGCTGCCAGGAAATGTGTCCCTTGCCCTTCTTGTGGCTTCAGGGACGTGGTGGCCATCCTTGCCGTCACAAACACGTAGGGGACATCACTTCAGTCTTGGCCTTGCCCTCAGGTGGCCTTCTCTCTGTGTGTCTCTGGACCTCTTGGCCTCTTCACCCCCTCTTATAAAGATATCAGTTCCTTTGGATTAGGGCAACTTGGCACTTCATGAAAGGTCACCTTTGGGAATACTGGGGTGAGGACTCCCATTTTTCTTTCTAAGGGACAGAATTCAACCTATCACATGTGCCATGGGTCATGTATTTTTTTTTTAAGATTTATTTATTGATGCATACAAGCTGGGGTATAGGCCAGAGGTGTGGCGGTGGTGGTGGTGGTGAGAGGATTCACCAGAGACAGAGTGGGGAGCAGAACAGGCGGATTGACTGAAATCCACTGCTGAGGGGAGCAGCGGGGAGACAGGAGAGGTCTGCTGCGCCATGTGGGAAGCTCCCTGGCCTGGGATTGAACTCATGCTGCAGTGGCTGCCGATAGCTTCGTAGTGCTGTGACTTAACCCCTGCGCCACCAGGGAGGCCCTCATGGGCCATGTATTAATTCACAGTCCATTGTAATAGTGTATATCTTTTCTTCAGCATATCATTTCTATTGTAACTTAATCAGAGTCATTTTCATCTTGCAGAATTTTACAGATCTCTTTTTGGTTTCAGATTTGTTCATCTTTTAGTTCTCGTGATAATACAAGGATGACAAATTTGACAACTAGTGGTTAGAATTTGGCCCCCAAGAATGTTCTGATTAGTTTACACAGTGCTGTAACATTGAAAGTTTGGGTGCCTTCAGTGGGCTCATGAACTCCCGTCATTCACCCAGTCTCCACCTTCCTACTTCAACTTCAGCCCCAGTGGTTTCATAACTTGATGTCACCTGCCAGACCCCTGGAGTGTTTGAATTTCAGACCTTGTCGTGATGGCATGTAGTTTCATGTCTTTTTATTTTTGAATCAGAGTCTCTGATTATATTGTGGGTATCTTCTGTTGTTTTCTTTTTTTTTAAAGATTTTATTTTTATTTATCTATGCATCCAAGAACTGGGTGTAGGCCAGAGGTGCTGAGGGGTGAGAGGATTCACCAGAGACACAGTAGGGAGCAGAACAGGCAGATCTACTGAAATACACTGCTGAGAGGAGCAACTGGTGAGACAGGAGAGGTCTGCTGTGCCATGTGGGAAGCTCCCTGGCCAGGGATTGAACTCATGCTGCAGTGGCTGGGGATAGCTACATAGCACTGAGACTTTAACCCCTGCACCGCCAGGAAGGCACCCGTTTCATGCCTTAAGGAGGTTTTGCCCACTTTACATTCTAAAAAATGTTTATTTTTATGCTTTCATAGCTTAGAAATTTTTACTCTTAGCTCTTTGTTTTCTCTTGAATCTTACTGTGTGAGGTAGGTCTCTAAAATTATTTTTAAATAGACAACTATAAAATAATTCAGTGAGTAGTTCATGCTTTTCATTGATTTAAAATACCATCTTTATTATAAACTGCCATACTCTTTATCTTATTTCATCAATCTACTTGTTTATTTTTGTGTTGATACTATAATGCTTTAGTTACTGTGACATTCTAGAGATGTTTGAGAGTTTTGTTTTCTTAGACTTTTGTAGTTTTTTTACAGATGAATTGGAAATCACCTTAATAATAATAAAATTTTGGGGGAATACATAACATGTAAAGGTTAACTCAAGGAATGTGACAGTTTATAGCAGAACTCCCCATTTAAAAATAGAATGCTATTGAGTTTTTAGTCTTTTTTTTTAAATAGGACATGCACATTCTTGTGAAGTTGATTTCTATGTACTTGTTCACTTGTTATTGTTTGGTTTTGGTCAATAGAATTTTTTGCTATTGTATTTTCTATTGGTCGTTGTTATATTTAGGAAACCTATTCTACCTATCATCTATCTACCCATCTATCTTATCTATCTTTCCATCCATCCATCCATCCATCCATCATCCATCTCTCTAGCATCTATCTATCTATCTATCTATCTATCTATCTATCTATCTATCTATCTAATCCAGTCACTTATTGAAATCTCTTATTATTCCTAGTACTTTTCAGTTGGAAAGCAGATGAACATATTGCCTGCACATAATGGAACTTTTAATTTCTTCCGTCCTCATATTTATATTTTATTCCCCTTCTCACCTAATTGCTTTGGCTAGGACATCCAGCAAAATGTTGAGTAATAAAGACAATTGCAGATATCCTTTAATGGGAATACTTCTATGATTCATCATTGGAATTTACATTTGTGGTGATTTTTGATAACTATAGTATTAGTGTAGCAGTAAAGGCATGGGCTAAATGGTACCACAAAGAGACTAAAAAATATTAAGGCTTAAATAAGATAGACACTATTTTTTTTCCTACAGAGGGTTCACAGTGATCGTGAACTTCAGGTAGCATGAGATAATAAATATATATTGGTTTCTGCCCAGGTTCCTAGCACAGAACTCCTGGAACCTTTGAAATTTCCCAAGTTCTCAGATGCTAGAAGCATCTCTTGTTCTAATATTTGGCTTTAACTCTGTCCCTGACACAGGGCATCTAAAATCCTTGTAAGTTCTGGAGTGCTAAGAGCATTGAGAGTATCTTTTATTCTAATGAGGTGTCTCTGGGTGGAATTCTGGATTGTTCATTGATGGGGCTGGTCACTAGAAAGACCACGCCGAGACTAGAAACTTGGGATTTTCAGCTCCACCCCTCATCCTCCAGAGAAAAGTTAATAAAATGAGAAATGGAGTTAATCATCAATTGTGCCTATGTGAGGAAGCCTTCCTAAAATCCCAATAATAGGGGGCTCAGAGGTTTTCCAGGGCGGTGAATACATCCACAGTGGGAGCGTGATAAACTCCAGCTGCACGGGGAGAGAAGCTCCTGCATTCACGACGCTCCCAAACCTCGCCCGGGGTCTCCAACTGGCTGTTCACCTGTATCTTTGATCTTGTCCTTTAATAACCAGGTAAACCTAAGCTAGTGTTTTCCCGAATTCCATGAGTTGCTCTAGCAGATTAATTGAACCCGAGGAAGGGGGCACGGGAATCTCCAACTTGTAGCTGAATAGGATGGAAGTTGTGGGTAACCTGAGGACCAATTGGCATCTGAAGTGGTGGGTAGTTCATGGGACTGAGCCCATAACCTTTGGGCATTGCCAGTTTCCACTCTGCTGGAAGGGGGAAGGGAGGTCTAAGGAGAACAGCTTCTTTAGAGCAATAACCTGGCTACTGCAGGTATCACTTCCACTCACTTTCCATTGGCTCAAACTTCATCACCTGACCTCACTCAACTGCAAGGAAGGCTGAGAAAGGTAGTCTGGCTCATCCTGCCATCCGAAACTGAGGGGAAATACAGAAAGAGGAAGAGAGAATGGAGAATGGGAAGGAGCAATATTGGCCACAATACTCTTATCATCTCCTAGTTGTAGTTAACAAGCAGTTTGCTTTATTTTTAAATCTAGGATTAGGTGCTGGTTTCGGCAGATTTTCTTTTAACATCTTTTGCAATGGCCTTATGATTTCTTAATATTGAACCCTGTCTACCTTACTGAGATTAGGCCCCACCCAAACAAGTGGCATTACTTCTTCACAAATCACATTTTATTTAGAATCTGCTCCTGTATTTAGCATGGTGTGGACGTCTGGGCCTTGTGTGACGCTGTTCTTGTTTTCAGTGTCAGGACCTCGCCAATCTGAAGGATAACTGAGGCTGCTTCCTGCCCTTCCCTCTGCAGCAGTTGCCACATCATGAAACTATCTACTTGTTTTTTTTTTTTTAAGATGAGGAAGAATTTGTTCTTAAAACCATCTGGCGTGGTGATTATTTTAGAGTCAGATCTTTGGCGATGGTGACAGAGACTGCTAATTACCCACAGAGTCTGCTCCCTCCCTTTCTGAAGATCAGAGAACCCTTGATCTATCACTGGGCACAAACACCTGGAAGGAGACAACTTCCCACAGCTTCTCTGTGACTTGACCACGTTTCAAAGCTGAGGCTGTGGGAGATTTCAGAAGTCAGCTTGGAGGGGAAGCCATGATGGGTGTGTACAGCTTCTAGCAGATGCACCTAAATGTGGGGGTGTTCCCCTTCTTTCTTCAATGTGCTGCCTGGGAGGGGTGCTAGGTCCCTTCTGGGGGGTGGCAGATCAATAAAGCAGAAGGAGCCAAAGTCCTGAGTGCCCTGGGGCTGCTGCTCCAGCTGCTGGACAGCTGTGCAAGTGGGAAATTGGCTTTTGTTTAAGCAACTTATTTGGGGTTTTTGCTGCTGGAAGCTGTACACATCCATCATGGCTTCCCCTCCAAGCTGCAATCACTGACTCCACATCTAATGAATAGTAGCCACACTTTCTAGAACTTAATATTAAGGCTTGGACTTTTAAAAAAAAACTGTCTATCTGTAATGATGCCTCTCTCCCTCTCTCTCTCCTCAACCCCTCTCTCTCCTTCCCTCCTTCCCATCACTGTCTTCCTGCCTCCTTTGCAAACACACCTGCATGCTCCTACCTGCTGTGCACTGGCTGTTCCCCACCCACCTCTTCTTCTCCAGTATCTGTGTGACTTTGTCCCCTGCCTCTTCTTGGTCTTTTCCCAAGCGAGCCTTCTCAGCAGGGTCTGAGGCTGCTTTATAATGTGCCTCTCTCCTATGCTTTGCTCCTCTCGGTAACCCTCGTGGACTTCAGACACGCTTCGGTTCTACTTGCTTATTTATTTGTCATCTCCCCTCCTCCACCAGAGTGTGAGCGCCCCAGGGACAGGGATTTTTGCCCCTTTCATTTGCTCTCTTTCCCCAGTGCCTAGAACGATACCTGGTGCATAGTGGACGTTCCAGAAGTGTCCCAGGTGCCAGTGGTAAGCCACGCTGACTGCAGCTGTGTCTATCATTATCATTGTTTTTGTTTTGTTTTTAACTGGTGGTTGATTTTCTGATTTTCTATTTCATTGATTTCTGCTTTTATATTTATTAAGGTCTTTTTTCCTATCCTCTTCCCTCCTCTTCAGTTTTCTGAGTTAAATGCTTAGCTCATTTACTTTGATCTTTCTTATTTTCCAATAGAATATTCATGGCTATAGGTTTTCCTTAGAATATTAATTTGGCTGCAATCTGTACGTTTTTTATTTGTAATACTCTCATTTTGCTCATTTCTAAGTAGTTCTTAATTTCAGTTCGCTCTTCTCTTTAACTGAGGTGTTCTTTAGAGTGGCATTTGAACAACTTGGAGCAGAGCAACTTTGTCTAGCTGTGTTCATTGCTGCTATCAATTCCTAATTTTCTTCAATTGTGGTCCAAAATGTGGTTTGAATGATTTCTCCTTTTTTTGTTATTTTTGTTTTTGTTTTTTAAAAAACGCTTTCTCTATGGTCTGGCCATAATGTCTGCCTGCTGTTTTCAGCAGGTATCCTCATACCAAGACTTTTGTCCTGGTGAGAGGCCCTTGCCTGGCTCTACGTTTTAGCTTGACCAGCAGAAACTCCTGGCGCCAAGACGATATCCTGAGAACAAGGGGGGCTGGGGAATCCACACTATGTGATCAGATCTTAAGAGTATTCCAAAGAATACAGACTCTCTAATTGCTGCCTCAAAATTTCAGGTTTCTGTTATGTCAAGCCTGCTGATTGGGCTAATTTTTAAAACACAATCCATTTATTTTTGAGGAAAGGATGTTAAAGTCTTTGCTATGATTTCCTGTGAGTAAATTTCCTGCTTGTCTTCTTTTTTTCCATGAACATTTTAAAATAATGTTGCCAGGCATAAAAAATTCATAACTATGTTATCATCTTGTAGACTATTCTTATCAATAGAAAAGATATTTCCCCCATATTCTATTTAGTCTTATGTTAACATCACTATAATTGCTTTCTTTTTCTAACACCTTCTACATCTTTCTCAAGCGTTTTTCAGCCCTTCGGTGTCATTCTTTAAAATGCTATACACCTGGATTAAAAAAAAATCATTATGAGATTCTGACTTTTTATATAAGAATTTAATGCATTCATGTTTATTTTCCCAAGGATGTTATTTTCTGTTTTCTACTTACTATACTGTGTGGTATCTTCCTTCCTCTTTTTCCAGCCTTTTATTGAAAATTTTGAGTTTTCTTTGTTCCGTGGCCTTTTCTTGGCATTTGGAAGTTATAGATCTCATCCATATTCATTCGCTTTTACCCTTCATTATTAGCACATGCATTTAAACATATATTCCTAGTCTCAACTGAATGAATATCCCCCTCTCATGTAAGATAAGAGCTGTAGTCAATTGTCTGTGTCCCTCCAGAGCCTCTTCTGGGCATTTATGCACACGGAATGTCCCCATACGTGGGAGAGAGGATTTGGAGAATGGCCTGCCGTGCACTGGCCCCGAGAATTCCCCTCGAGTGTGGACAGAACCTGAGATGTCACTTGTGTGATTATGTTGCCTTCTATGACAAAGGGGGATGATCAGGTGGGTCTATGTTGAGCGCAGCGGCCCTTCAAAAGCAGACTTTTCTTAGGCGCGTGACAGAAGACAAGATCTGAAGCACAAGTCAGACCAGAGGGGCCTCAACAAGCAGGGGAGTCTTCCAGTCCGAAAGAAAGGGGTCTTGGACTTGCGGCCACAAGGGACTGAACTCTGCAAATGAAGGAATAGTTTGGAAGGGGACCCCAAGCTCCAGATGAGAAGGCAGAACACCCACCCTTCATGTCAAACACGTGAGACCCTGAGAGGAGAAACAGTCACACGATCTGTGACATCTGACCTCCGAACCTCCCTCCCTCCCTTCCTCTCTCCCTTCTTTCCTCTCTCCTTCCTTCCTCCCCCTGCCCCTCCCTTTCTTCTTTCTTTTCCCTAAGCCATTTTATATGAGACACTATATCATTTGGCCCAGGTCACAGCTGGGGTGGGGGGCGCTTAGGAGGCCTCCCCAGGCACCTGCGTTAATGGTATAAAGCAGTGTTCTCCAACCAAAAGCAGCTTGGCCTTGACTAGCCAGTAAAGGGGCCTTGGGGTTGAAGGTTCTGGTTCATTCCATGACTTGCTTAACCGGGGGTCAGGCCCCATGACAGAGCGCCACCCCCCAGGCAACTTAAACAGCAGACACAAATGGCCAGCAGTCCATGTTCAGGGTGTGGGCACTGGGCGGTTGGCAGGTCCCTGACCTTGATGAGAAGGGTGCACCTCCGGGGCGGGCCTTCCAGGCTGTGAGGCCATTTGAGTTTGACCATTTAGGGGCCCTCTGTCCACCTGAGCAGCCCCACCCTCTCCTATACCTGGGGGGTTGCTTTCAAGCTATTTCATGTCCTGTCTGTGGGTCAAACATGCCCTATGTCATGTCCCCATCAGTGATGCTTCTAGAAAAATCGTTTGAGGCAGGACTTGCTCTGGCAGATCTGAGCTGATGCCTTTTCTCCCGACTTTGGCTTCTCCTGGGAGCCCAGAGTTCTGGATGCAGCAAAGAAAGTCATCTGGGAACAATCTTCCCAGGCCTGGTCTGGGGCTCCCAAACTAGGGTCAGGCTTGACAAAGCTCCGCCTTGACCGAATAAGGCAAAGGGGCTGGCGCGGGGGTGCATGGGAGCTACGCCTCCTGTCCAGAGAGGTGGACGTTCCGATGTCACACTCCCCATGCAGGTGCTGTACTTTGGGGGAGAATACACATGAGTACACCCAATGCAGGAGGAACTAAGATGTGAAACGAGGAGAATCTCCACACAAGCTGATTCCCCATGAACCCCGCAAACTCAGGCTGGTGCCCCGAGGCCCCAGCCACCAAGTTCTTTCTGAATTTGCTACTCAGGAAGATTAACATCTATGCGGCCTGAATAACCCAAAACTCCCAGTCACCTTTGCGACGAGGGGGGTTTCCAGCCCTGTGAGTGACGTGCCAGACAGCCTCTCGAACCAGCCGGGGCGTGCGCGCGAGACACTGGTCCTGCCTTTTCTCCGCGAACAAAAGCCCTGATGGCTTTGTCAGGTCCCATTTGGAACCACAATATCAATCTTGACTTATCCATATTATTGATGGGTTGTGGGTAATCTACTGTAATTATGTCAAAAGTGAAATATTTCAAGATGGGATTGGCAGGCTGATTACAATAGTGCGTGTGATTAAACCCAGGGCTTGCTGGTGCCGCTAAAGGGAGAATGTCAGTGGCAATTAACTGTATTTTCTTTAAAGTTTGCCAAGATTTCTCGCATTTCTCATTGTGTGCTTGAAAATAACCCACCGGGGCACCTGGCGGGAGGCAGCCTTGCTGTTTCCTGAGAGGGCCCTGGGGCTGGGGGCTGGGATGAAAAAACTCTTGTGACTCTTGTGAGCCCGGGGAGGGGACTAGAAACAGGGGCAAAGACCTTTCAAATATGTTAAATATTTTCCATCATCATCATCATCTTTCTCTTTGCCCCAGCCCAGGTGGGTCAGATGCCCAATTGGCTGCCATGTTGTGAGATGTGGCCTTGGCTGACATTGGCCCTGGCCTCGGGTGGGTGGGTGTGATGGTCAGGCTCTCTCCCAGATGTGACGGCGCAGGTGGTCACGGAATTTAGGGGAGCCGTGAAAGCATTTGAAGGTTGCCCTGGAGCCCGAGGATCCCGGGAATGGGCTGGGCCAGGGAGCCCAATCTGAGAACCCACCTGCTAGCAGGGTCTGACCTGGGCCCTTCCTGCCCACTGAGTTTGTGTGGAATTGTGAAGACACAAGAGGACCTCGCTGCCCTTGGCCAGTGCCGCTAGTAGAATGCCTGTGTGGGGAAAGGATTTGAGTGTTTGCCACATCCTGCCATATGGGGTTTTTACCTTTGAACAGGAGAACATGAGCTGAGTTCTAGAACCTTCCAGAGGAAACATGAGTGGCACTTATCAATTGGGGAGCTTGTCCCTGACAACCTTGGGTTTGTGACAGTTGGGGTCACCCAATTCTTACATGTCACCTCTTCTCAGACTCCTTCCCCGAGCTGGGAGCCTCGTCTCTGCGCCTTTGTAATGTCTCCATTTGGAACTTAGCACATGGCTTTGTCACGAGTTTTTCTCTCAAAAAGGACCTTAAAGACAAAGAAGGACCATGTCTTACTCAGGTCTGTAGGTGAGCCAGGACATAGAAGGAGCTGAACGCATGTTTATTAACGTGAGCCCTTTTTAGCTTCCTGGAGCTGCTGGAAGGAGGCCCTCAAACTGGTGATGGACGGGAGACTGTGGCCTCGTGCTTGGGGGCTGGAGGTCGGAGGTCAGGTGCTGGCAAGGCCACACCCTCGGAAGCTCGAGGGGCTGGGGTGCCACAGCTCTCTCCTAGCTTCTGGTAGATCCCAGGCTGTGGCGAGTAGCTCTGATGGCCGCACACGCTCTGTGGCTTGTCCGTGTCTGACAGTCCCCTGCACATAAGGACACGTGACACTCTGCCTCAGCGTGGGTCCATCTTAGGAAATCACGACAAGGACCCAATTTCCAAGAAAGGTTGCCTTTCTAGCTCTGGGAATCGGAACATTGATGTAGGGATGTTGGGGAGACAGTTCAACCCACAGCAACCCCACAGAGAGCTGGTGAGGCTTCTCCCAGACCTGCCAGGTGGCAAGTTTACCACCTCAGTGTGGCCCAGCATGGCCCACCCTCCTTCCCCCACCCACAAGACAAACACACAGCCGGCAGGTGAGAGACAGGTCCAGAATCGGGTCTGAGCGCAGGTCTGCAGAGCCTGGCCAGTCGGGAGCCTCTGCAGGCGGCTGAACCCCCAGCCCTGCGGGACGTTCCCCTCCCTCGGCAGAGGGGCCTCCCCATCCCGGCGGCGCTCAGCCCCCACCGCTGTTGCAGAAGGTGAAGGTGAAGCTGAGTTTGCCTTTGGCTGTTCTAGGTTAGGCTTGGAGCCTGGGGACGAGATGAATGGCTTGAAATTCCTCCAAATGCCTTCCTTGAAGGGAGGGTTTTGCTGGCTTTGCAGCGAGGTCTTGGATTTGACCCAGAAACATAAGAAATTGCTGCAGAGATGATCCTGCCGTGGGAACCAAGCGCCGGCTGACACGGCGTGATTGCTTGACTCCTGGAATTGCATTCAGTTCTCACTAATTAGCACAACCTACCCATTAATGACATTCTCTGTCTTGGTGCCGTGTTCTCTCATGGGCCACTGTCCCTAAGCCTTAGAATTGTGGCTGCAAAATGACACTTGTGGGGACAGGAGACAGGGTGAGAATGAGCTCTGAATGGGAACTGTGCCTGAGAATTCTGTGTGTCCACATGTGCACACACATGCACACATGCCCACACATGTACCTACGCAACCACACACATGCATGCACCCACACATGCATGTACACACACATGCACACATGCACCTGAGGACTCTGTCCACATGTGCACACATGCACACACACGTGTATACATATGCCCACACATGCACCTGCACACACATGCACACCCCCACAGTGCATGTGTGCACATACATTCGCGATGCGCCCAAGGACTCTGTGTCCACACGTGCACACACATGCACACATGTGCACACACACAGGGACTACTTCCTATCTTTTCACAGGATACTTTCTGGTACATTTGAGGCTTCGAACTTGTCCAGTCTGCTGTTTCTCTCTTGCTGTGTAATAAACCACCCCAAAACGCAGTGGCATGAAACCACAGCTATTTAATGATATGCACATCCTGTGGGCGTGGCATTGGTGTCTGCTCCACGAGGGTACAGTGGGCTCTCCTGATGCGATGGGGGCCCCTCCATGCGGCTGTGTGCAGGGCTGGTCCTGCCTGCTGCTCTGTCCCTGACTCGCCCCACTTTGTGTTTGCCAGGGCTGGGTCTTCAAGGTGGCACTTGCTCTGCATGTCTGATGTTGGGCTGAGACAGGTAGGACAGCAGGGGCCGCGGGCCCTCTACCTCTGGATGCTCCTCTCTGCAGGGCTCAGGCGGGCGAGCGTGGTGGTCTTAGGGGGACCGGGCAGCTGGCCTGCTTCCAGGAAGGTCAGGTGGAATGTTTTGATGACCTAGACTTAGAATTCAGTGTCCCTCGTCCCACATTCTATTGTCCAAAGAAGTCACGCAGTCAGTCCTGATTCAGGAGGAAGGAAAGGAAACTCCACCCCTCTGCCGGGTGATTGACAGGGGACTGGCAGCCCCCTTGACCTCTAAAGCCCACCCTGCTGCTCAGCTGTTAGCTAATTGCTCCGGGTGGTCTCCTGCAGTCCCTCCTCTGGGCCTCAGAACCGTCATTCTAATCACAAGCCCACTACACGCTCGACGTGCACACACACACACACACACACACACACACACACACACACACTGGTCTGTGCACGCACACAGAGCTCTTCAATCCTCGAGAAGGCCACCTGCGCATCTGGGCGGGCATCCCTCAGGAAGCCCTGGTGGGGACAGCTTCAGATGAGGCTGGGAGAGCTTCGAGAAGTCAAGGAGCTGCCCAGGGGCCAGCAGAGTGGGCGGTGGTCTCTGGGCTCTTAGCCTGGGGTTCTTCCCACGACACCCCTGCTCTCAGTTATTGAATCACATGAACCAGGGGCAGGAAACCTGCATGGCCCAAGGACCTGACAGCTCCCGGCGGCCGTCGGCTGAGCGCTCAGGAGCTGGCGTCATTGCGCCTACTTTGTGGATGAAGTGACCCGACCAAGGAGACAGGGTCAAGCGCAGTCAGAATTCACTCCAGGGACTTCCTGGGGGCTCCCGTGTCCTGGCCGGAGCCCAGGGCAGTTCATCGCCACAGGGCCAGGATCCGCACGGGGGAGTCCCAGGGGTCCCAGCCCTAGGACTGTCCCTTGCTCACCAGCTGAGGTCCAAGCCCTCGGCCCCCTGCTGCCTGGGCGGCTCCCGGGGTGGCCTTCTGGGAAAAGGGATCGATGGCGACCCTGGGAGATCCAGCCAGGCTTTTGCAATAAAAGCTTTTTATGCCTCCTGTTCAAAACGTTTAAGTGCCTTTTAGATCACGGATTGAACCATCGACGTTATAAAGTGGAACCTTTTAATACCAAAACACACTTCCAGAGTAAAATTCCATTATGGGAAAAAGCGTTTGATGGCACCAGGCTACATAATAATTCTCTCACGTGTAATAGGATGTATGAAATGTTTGATGATAAACAGAGTTTCTCGGCATGGTGATAAGACGACTCACACTGCAGAGAGTGTGTGTGTGCCTGTGGGTGAGTGTGTGTGTCGGTGTGTTGCATACACACAGCAAGTCCTGTTCATTCTGGACACTAGTTTCTTTATCTGTAAGTAGATGGCATTCGACTTGATGGGCTCTGAGGTGTTTTCTGCTGTTAGATTATACGAAAAAGTCATTTTCCCACTTGAAGCCTCTATTTCCTCAAGCTTAAAATGAGGGCTTTTATATCAATCAGGAAACTTTTAGTGAAGTGATAACTCAAAGTGACTTAGCCAAAAAGTATATATATAAAAACCGTGACAAGGCCTTGGGTAATGAAAGCCCCCAGAAGCTTCTGTTTTCCAGCAAAGGCACATGCAGGCCGGACAGCGCTGTTAGCAGGACTTGGTTCCCAACTGTCTCTCCATAGGGGGTTGGTCAGTCTCCCCATTCTCACTGCTCAGCAACAACAGGAGGATTTCCTCCAATATTTTCAACTGAAGCTGCTGGATTGAATCTCATGGGTTCAGATTGGACCCCTTGACTATCCCTAAATCAATCACCATGTTCAGGGTGCAAACTGCACTAATGGACCAAGTCTGGGTCACACCCCCAACCTAGAGTGGAAGGAAGGCAGCCCTTCCACCTATAAGGTGAAACAGCTGCTGGTCCCCCATGGACACAGTGGGGTGCTGCTAAACAATGTCAGGCAAATCCATTTAGTCTTTGACCTAATTCTAGTTGCCCCTGAGACTTGGCCAAGCTCTAGAAGCTTATGCATAGTAAGTGCTTTGGTGCTAGAGGTACCTTTGAGATGATAAAGTTCAATGCTTTTGCTTCACGTTAAGGAAACAGGCTCAGAGGGGAGAGGTGACTTGCTCAAGGTCTGCTGCGAAAAACTCAGTTTCTTATGCAGGAGCCGATGCTCCCAACACTGCTCTTTGAGCTATACAGCTAGAGTGGTCTCCTGGGGAGAGTTAGCAGAATCTAGGAGGGCACTGCTGCCTAAACTCGCTTCCACTGAAGCCACGCTTTGGCACAGCCAAGTTAGGTTAGTTCAGGTTAGCTGAAGGCTCCCAAGTCTCAAGAGCAGGTGAAGACTCACCAACTGGGCCATTACTTTCATTTCTAAATTTGCCCCATTTCATTAGGACTTCCAGATGCGATTTCTGATTAGGCTAGTGATTTGCTGTGCGCTCTTGGTCAGGTCACTTAACCTCTCTGGGCATCAGTTTCTCATTTTGCAATTGTGTACTTTGATCAAGCACCTCCTACTACATCTCGCCCTGCTTGCTTCTACCCAGGATCTCTTGTGTTCTAGAAGGCGATCTAAGATCTAATATACTTCTCCTCAATCTGCGTTTCCATGAAGGCTTGACTAGACTCTCGGGAAGCATTTATATTTTAACAAATGAGTTGAAAGGCGACTCTCTAACAAGGGGAGCATGTGGGCAGGGGGGCTGGCCACATCCTGGCTTTGGAGGACCCACCTGTTCAGACCTCAACTCCTCCACGTGTGTGACCTGGTGTCTGACCTTGAGCTCCGATTTCACTTTTACAGGCCTCTGTTTCCTTCTCTGGAGAGCGGGGATCTCGCAGAGCGGTGCAGGGATAAAATGACACCCCGCCCTGCACTTGGGCCCAAGCAGGCGCCAGTGAGGTGGGCAGGGGCCACAGACAGGCCAGCACCGCCTGGCTCAGTGGGGATACCGGTGCCCCCTCTCTCAGCCCCACGAAAGGGAGTCACAACAGCAGCAGCCACCCCGGCTACCATGGAGGGTTGGCTTGGGTCTCCCTCCCCCCAAAATAACATGTCCAAGTCCTAACCTCCATATCTGTGATGGCCTTTTGGGGAAATAGGGTCTGCAGGTGGAATCAAGTTACAGACTCTAAGATGAGGCGCTTGGGTGACACTGCCACAGCCAAGAAATCCCTGGAGCCTCCGGAGCCTGGAAGCCAGAAAATCCTCCCCTAGCGTGGAAGTGGCAACCACGCTACTGCTTTGATTCGGGGTGTCTGGTCTGCAGAGAATGAACAGGGCGCATTTCTGCTCTTTGAAGTCACCAGGCTTATAGGAATTCGTGGTGGCGGTCAGAGGAAACTAAGACAAGTTTATGACAAAAGAGAAACTTGGTGAGTTGTGTGGCCTGGACTCGAGCGCCCCTAACTGCAGAGACGTTCTCGCCTCTGTCTCTCGCCCGCTCCCGCTCGCTTCCCATCTCTCATTCTCAGCGTGTGCCCTATCTCTGCGCGCAGTGATTACCCACGGAAACTTTCCCCGCGGAGCTGATTAATCAAAATACTGAGTCATTTATATTACACTTAGAAATCCCTGGTTGTGCTTAAAAATAGTCAGTAACAGAAATGTACAAACCAGAGAGACTATTGGCGATTTAATTCACTCCAGGATCATAAGAGGGGGTGTGTGAAGCCGAACAGCAAGGAATGCATGTTTAATGATATGTCTCCGCTGATAGAAGCACAGTAATAAATTACAGTCGCATCGGCGCTGGTGAGTCAGCCGCCCCGGACGACTCATTGATTCATTCAACACACTTTTATTGGATGCTGTGCCAAGCACTGAGGTAGGCAGGTGAATGCACAGTGACGTTGGGTGTTGAATTTGGTGGCAGGTGCTTTAGAGGAAAGGTACAGGGTGCTTGGAGAGGCAGCCGAGTGCACAGATGGAGGCTTGGACCGTGGCTGGAACCCCAGCTCCTCCACGCACCAGCCCACTAGCTGTACGCCCCAGACAAGCTCCTGACATCATCAGGCCCATTTCCATAACTCTCTACCCCCTCAACAAGGCCTTTCCTCCTAAGCTGTGATTTGGGGGTTTCACTGGGTGGTTAATCAAGCTCTTCTGACTCGGTGGGGGTCATACCCCAAACCCAGTCACCCCTGTGAGGGGCAGCAGCTGGGTCTGTGCTCCTGCTGCTTCCCCTGGGGCTGTGTGGAGTCTTGTTTGTTGAGGCGCAAGGCAGCAGTTAGCTGAAGATTTCAGGGGTGTTCATATGGAGGTTCTGGGGCTGCGGCCGTGACTCCCTGCACTCTGGGATCGTACCCACCTCCCTGATTTCCAGCCCCCCTCGGACTCCTCAGCCTGGCAGGACTGTGACTTTCTTCTCCTTCAGCCCCAGTCATCCTGCAGCATGTAGCCTGGAAGTGGAGGTGGGGTGAACGTAGATCTTCCCCAGGGGGACCCTTCTCTCAAGGGCCAACACTTCAGTTTCTGCCTGCTCTGACTTCTGTCCAGTGGGAGGTGAGTAGGATGAAAGCTATCCCCGCCATCCCCACCAGAACTGATTTGCCGCCTTAGGGAGCCGTCCTGTCCTTGGGATAATCCATCCTCCTGTCTAAAAAGCCTGCTCTGTGGTGGTGGTTCTGCCTCTTTGTCTCTGCCCTCTGAAGTCTGCTTAGACTTGAGCACAAACATCTGAACACAAAGGAGAGAAAAGCAGGGCTGCGAAGTGGGAGCCAAAAGCGAAGTGCCAGCGCAAGGCCCCGCAGAGGAGCTTCCAAGGGAAACGGGCCAGGAGGAGAGGCGCCTCTGGGAGGGGCAAGGGCAGGAGGTGGTGTTGGGTGCTGTGCGGAGGCCCCAGGACAGAGGGACCGAACAGCATCGTGGTAATAAGTGGCACATGGTCATTGCAAGAATGCCCTTGGTGTCAGGAAGGAGACAGGTGTTCTCTCAGAGAGGGAGAGCAGGAGAGACCAACAAGCAGAGACCTTGGATGTGGCCGTGGCCGTGGCCACAGACTTCAGGTGCAGGACCCCAGCTGGCAAGGTGCGGTCCACGCAAGGCGAGGCGACTGTGGCACCCTGGACAAGCCCTCAAAAGCATCGAGCCACTTACATCTTCCATTCGTTGTGTCCACCCGGCCCCTGCCATGCGGCCCTTCCATCCCTGTCTGATTCACGGCTCCTTGTCCTCGGAACTCCCCCGAGGGTCTCACCTCAGCAGGGCCCCACTCCCCTGCTAGGCTGGGTGTCTCCCCTGCCTGTTTGCCCTTCACCCCCCCACTTCCTTGTCATAGCTATGGGGGGTAGGAACCCAACAAACTAACTGCTCTCGTTTCCCCTAGGTCTGAAGGACGTTGCCATACAGACGTGGAGGCAAAGCAATGACCGTCAGAACGTCAGCTTTAGGGCCTGGAAAACTGATGGAGAATGTGGCTTAACCTGGGGCTGCGCGGGTGTCGTGCCAGCCTGGCACCAAGGTCCCCTGTGATTCAGGCAGATGGGTAAAGGACAAGTCCTGAAGATCTCGGTGGCTTTTTAAGGCTTTTAATGATTTTTTTTTCAGCAAGGCAACCAGGTACAGGGCTGATGGGGGCTGGGGGGCCAGGAGGCTAGCAGGCCTTCTAGACCCCGGCAAATCTTCACTTTTTCTGGGCTCTCTGGCGTCGTCTCAGGCTCTCTGCTGCTGCTGCTACTTCTTCCTTTTCTGCTTCTGTTGCACTCCTTTTGTGGCTGCCCTTAAATAGTGTCTCCCCAGGCCAGGTGTGCCCACTCAGGCACACGCACACCACCCTGAGGCACACACGCAAGACCGCAGGTGTCCATCATTAAAGCTAATGGTGGTAGGGTGGAAAATCCTGACCACTTCGTCACTTCCCCTGCAATGGGCTTCCCTAGACTTTAGCCCCGGCTCTTGGGGCAACTACCCCAAGCCAGGCCATTGGCCGCCAATGCAAAGGGCACTCTGCCTGCCACCTGGGAGCCTATTATGTTCCCGGACCTGTCAGCAAGGTAGGGCAGATACCGAGCCCAGCTTTCTTGCCTTCAGAGGCATATAGATGTGTGTGTATGTGTGTGTGTGTGTGTGTGTGTGTGTGTGAGAGAGAGAGAGAGAGAGAGAGAGAGAGAGAGAGAGAGAGAGAGAGACAAAGAGAGAGAGAGAGAGAGACAAAGAAAGAGAGAACGAGGCACTTGACCTCACACTGAGTTTTTTCCCCAGTCTAACCAATCCCAACAAGTCACTTGTTATTTAGGAAAGTGTGGGAGAAGGGCTGCAATCCCTTTCTTTCTTCTTTTTTTATAGATTTTAAAAAAAGATTAACTTTTATTTATTTATGCATGCAAGAGCTGGGGTATAGGCCAGAGGTACAGGGGTGAGAGGGTTCACCAGAGACAGAGTGGGGAGCGGAACAGGCAGGTCAACTGAAATACACTGCTGAGGGGAGCAGCAGGTGAGACCGGAGAGGTCTGCTGTGCCATGTGGGTCAGCTCCTGGCCGGGGGTTGAACTGGTGCTGCAGTGGCTGCCGATAGCTTCATAGTGCTGACAATAAATCTCTTGCACCACCAGGGGGGCCTTGCAATTCCCTTCTTATTATGCTTCCTCTGGGATGTGGAACTGTCATTATGGAAACCTGAGGGTGGGAAAAACAATTCTTCCTCATAGGGCAAGTGACCCTTGCTGTAACTCTCACTTTGTGTCTGTCAGCCCCACTGGAGTGTGGCCTTTTAGGGACAGCGATCTTGCCTGGCTCATCCCCAGCCTGAGCACCCAGCACAGCACCTAGGTCTTCATAGGTGCTCAGCAAACATTTGTTCAACGGTAAATGAGCAAATGTCAAGTTAGACGGGTGGATATTTCCAAGGCTTTCGCAATATGTCCTGAATTTTCTTAAAGCTGCTTTACTAGATTTTTAAAACACTGGAGGCCTTAACTCTATGCTAAACTAAGACCAATGACAGTCAGGGGAAAGAATGATCAAGTTCACAAATTATCCTTTGGTTTATCTTTTAATTCCCAAAGATAAATGTTACCTCTGTTAAATCTTGCTTTATGCCTCTGTTGCAGGTGTTAGCTTATGAAAATATTGGCTGAGCTCAGCTCCCTGGTGTGAAATGCAAATCCTGGGAAATTCAAACATACTGGTGAGTGGCAGCTTGGGTTTCTCTTATTAATGGTCACTTATGGTCTGCAATCAACTCACACCTGGTAGAGACAAGCAACGGTCCGCTTGTTTGCTTGAAGCAAGGATCATTTATCAACTTGCTGATTATTCATTCTCTCTCAAGGTAATAGCCAGAGACATTTATGCAGAAAAGGAGAAAAATGTCAACTTCTCTGGTTTTAGTCAACAGCGTGGGGTTGTCTTGGAGTGAGACAGTCCTGGGTATAAAACCCCATTCTGTCACTCACTAGCCACAAACACAGTTAGCGAGCCCTTGTCTCACGTGTTAGGCGACGATGATTAGACCTGAATTTCAGGGCTGAGGCTGGGGGTTAGGTAAGTGAGCTTCCTCTCCGGGCCTTGAGTACAAAGTGTTTTCACTGCTGTTCCCATTCGCTATTTTCTAGTCAATGCTGTAAAGTGTGGGTGCACCAACCTCGCTCAGCTCACACTTTTGGCCTCCTAGACGTTTCTCTCAAACCCAATGACAGAAGAGAAAGGGCATCTGGGGTGTTTGCGGTAGACAGGGAGGGCTGAGTTGGGGGGTGGGAAGCAAGCTCCGGTGTTGGGTGTGGGAGTGGCTCACGTGCAGCTGTACGTTGCGGACACCAGTGTATTAGTCAGCCTGGGCTGCTGTAACAAAACACCACAGACTGGGTGGTTACATCACAGAACTTCATTTTCTCTCTAAGTCCATGATCAAAGTATTGAGTGGGGTTGGCTTCTCCTGAGAGCCGCCCTGGATTGTCCACAACTGGCTGGCCCGTGTCCTCACAACACCCCTCTGTGTGTGTCTGTCCCAGTGTCTTTTATCAAAGGCACCAGTCAGGTTGGATGAAGGCCCACCCTAGCAGCCCCCTTCTAACTTTAACCTCTCTCCAAAGACAGTCACATTCTGAGGAGGCGGGGCTTAGGAGTCAGCATGTGAACTTTAGGGTGATTCCTGGAAATAAAGACTCGAGGCTAGACAAAGAGTCTATTAGACGACCAAAGTGAGGACGTGACCATGGAAGCAGCCGGCAGATTTTACTCTGCGAGATCTGTTCCAGCAAACACGAGTTTGAGTTTCGCGTGTCTAGGTAGGAACAGCGTGTCACTGACAGGAGGAATGTAATTATTCCTGACAAGAGGGGCTTCCAGTTCTGGGTTGTTCTGACCAAAAGAGATGCTATGCTAGAGGAAGGGATTCTTTCCGAAAGCGTGCTCTGTGGAGGTGCAAAGTCTGGGTCCCATCGTTCCTCTTCTTTATCTGTCTCCTTGGTCATCAGTGAGGGTGAGAAGATTGGCTTCCCCTGCAGGCAGCAGACTCTGCTGCTCTGTTTCAGACTGCGGGTCTGTGTAGATGGCTCTGCTCTCTCTTGTTTACTCCTTGTTCACAGTGGGACCCGATGCCGACCATAACTCCCTGGGAGAATTCCTGGGATGGGGCAAGCAGCCCAGAGTCTGGGGGACATGGCAAATGTGTCACATCTGGGTTTCTGCCACCTCCACTCTCTGGGCTCAGTGCTGGAGTAGGGCCGAGGTGGGGCATGCCCAGGTTCTGCCCAGGAACACCTTGGCATCAGCGCCCTTGGCATCAGCGCCCTTGCTCCCTTGCTTTCTCCCCGCCCCCCTGGGCCTTCACTCTCGGGTCGGATTGGACAGAGGTCTGCTGGAACTTCTGCTGTGCGCTGACCTTTCCTCCAAGATTTTGATCGTTGATACTCAAAAGTCCAGGCTTTCAAAACTCATCAACCTTCTCTGAATTGTATTTTTTCTGCCATGCCTTTGGAAAGTGTATGTCACATTTCAATGATCAGAGTCGAGATTTCTGAAGACCAGGGGCCACGTGCTATTCTTTGGTGTGTAACCCTATATCCCCTTTGACAGAGGCAGAGCATAGTCACTGCCGTGGTAAAGCTGGGCTCAAATCCTCGCTCCACCCCTTATAGGGCAAGTTGCCTATGTTCTCCAAGACTCAATTTCCTCACCTGCAAATTGGGCTGAAAATGATACTTACCAGAATTCTGAGAAGACCAATTGAGATACTAGATCTAAATTACTTGGGACCAAGTCTGATACATGGAACTGCTAAAATATGTTAACTTTTATCATGGAAAAAAATTGCTGATGGATTGATTGATGGGCACTGGGTTTCACTGAGGCAAAGTGGTGGTGCTGAAGCTGGTGTGTACAAAAAACAGAAATGCATTTTCCACACAGTACTATATTTAGCGGTAAGTCTCTGCCATTCTTTTGAGATAAAAAGATTTTGTTTTCCTCAGAGTCCTTTCGAGTCATGTAATAATGCTTATATATAGTGCCTTTTGTTCCAGAATCTTAGAGGAGCCCTGAAATCAAAACATCACAAGAGTTGAATGGTTGCAAAAATAAAAGCAACAATTTACTTTTGTTTTTGAAAACTCTCCTTCCTTCGCAACTTGGCAGCTGGACATGAAGATGTATGTATATTTGACCTGTGTCTCTGTCCAGCCACTGATGATAAATCATGCTTGTGGCTTGCCTTCCAAAGATGGAGTAAATGTGGATCTCTTGACGTTCAGAATGAGGAAACTAAGAAAGGAATGATCAGAAGGAGGAGGAAACCACCTTTACTGAACGACTACTAGGGGCCAAGAACTTACATCAAATTCCAACAACCATTACAGAGGGCAACAAATTTTTGCACAAGTCATGTTACTGTAATAAAATTAGTCATTTCCTATCAATTTGTATGTGCTCAACACGAATATGACAGTCAAACTCTAATTTTGGCTCTAGTTATTTTGTAATCTGCAATAAATTGATGTTTACATCACAAAACACATGCCAATAGTAATGGACCTACAGTTAATACCTGTAAAAATCAAGTCATAGACTACTTCTTAGATTTCTTCACTTGTCTCTTGTACAGCTGTTCAGGAGCATCTCTGGATAGTGTCCAGCAGTAGTCAGCCAGCATTGTGGTGGACCATTTTCCCTGGTATCTTTGTTCCATGGATGCAATATCTTGATGAAAATGTTCGCCATGTTTATCACTAAACACACCACGGTTTTCAGGGAAGAAATCCAGATGGGGATGAAGGAAGTGGATCTTTAGAGACATACTGCAGCCAGGTTTCTGATACTGCATCAGCATGTCTTCTACTAGTTCCTTGTAGTTTTCTGCCCTAATAGTCCCAAGAAAGTTTGTAGACACTAGGCAAAAAGCATTCCATGCTTGTTTCGCATCACCTGCAGCAAGTTGATGAAATGGTCATCTTTGAAGAGCTCTTGAATCTGAGGACCCACAAAAACTCTGTCTTTAATCTTTGCTTCGCTGACTCGAGGAAATTTTTCATGCAGGTGTCGGAAAGCTGGCGAGGTCCGATCCATGGCTTTCGCGAAATTCTTCATCAAACCTAATTTGACGTGTAGGGGTGGTAACAGGATTTTGTGAGCCTTGACCAGAGCTGGGTGCTGGATATTCTCTCCAACTGCTACATTTTGTCTGCGAGTCCATTCCTTCCGCAAGTAGTGCAATTCAGTTGCTCAGCTATCCCACTCACATAAGAAACACATGTATTTTGTATATTCCTGCTGCAGTCCCATTAAAAGGGCAACCAGCTTCAAATCACCAGCTGTGCTTGTTATACTCAATGGAATTCAGTAGCTGCTTTAAGTTATTGTGTGTCTCTTTCATGTGGACAGCATGTGCTACTGGAATAGATGGAAGACGGTTTCCATTGTGCAAAAGCACAGCCTTAAGACCCAGTTTCGAAGAGTCTAGAAGTAGTCTCCATTCTTGTGGGTCATGAGTGGTTTCTAAGGCATTCATGAGGCCCTCAATATTGAAAAGTACCAGAATACTTTCCTTTCTGAAGAATGGCTCCAACTGTTGGTGGTGCTTTTGATATAAAGTAATTGTGACATCTTCTTCTAGAAGATTCCATTATTGGAGTCTTGATCCTAGCAATTCTGCCTTGTTCTTGGATAAGTCCAATTCATGAACCAGATCATTTAGTTCTTCCTGTGTTAGTCTGTGTGGGGTTGATGATGCACCACAGTGAAAATCTGGATCACTGCATGCTGATGGAACAGGAGAAGAACAGGTAGGCTCACCCTTGTCCTCATCAGATGAATCAAGAGGATATTCTGCTGGAGGTTCTGGAATAGGAAGTCCCTCACCATGTGGAACTGGTCTCAATGCAGACGGAATGTTTGGGTAGACTACTCTAGACTTCTTTTGCTTTGTTAATCCTCCGGAAAGAGGAGGAACCAAGCAGAAGGAACAGTCTTTGATGTGGTTGCTTGGCTCTCTCCACACCATGGGCACTGCAAACAGCATCGATGGTCTTTTGCCATTTCACCACTGTGAAAGCTGTGTTGTACAGCATATATGTGGGGCCCAAGGCTTGTCTTGGTCACCAACCTTGCATCCAAAGTGAAGATGATAAGCTTTCTTCACTTGAGGAGTGATACTTTTCTTCTGGTTGGCAAATGTCACTTCCCCACAGATAGAGCAGAAATTGTCCACGCTATTAATGCACTTTTGAGGCATTACTGTTCTGTATTGTGCCTAAATGGATAAAATAATAACAGCTCTATGCAACAGTAGCTTAAACTGTCTCGCACAAAATCTGAAATCTTTTCAATGCTCAACCTTTCTGACATCAGCTTACTTCAGCAGCTGCCTGGCAGTAGTATTGCATTGCATCAGAAAATGATGCAGTCAGCTCTGGATGATGTGTGCATGATGGTATTATGCAATGTGATGCAGTGTTACATCATTCTAGGCTGATTTAGGATGTTGTTGCAGTCCTACTGGATAAATTTACACGGTGAAACATATAAAGAGAATTATATGAAATATTTTCAAATTGAGAGCTAATAAAAATTTTTCAGGGTTTGGGCCTCCCCGGTGGCGCAGCGGTTGAGCGCTGCGCTGTGGAGCTGTCAGCAGCGGCGACGCGAGTTCGACGCCCGGCCAGGGAGAATCCCACTTGGTGCGGCAGACCTCTCCTGCCTCGCCTGCTGCTCCCCTCAGCAGTGTGTTTCTGATCTGCCTGTTCTGCTCCCCGCTCTGTCTCTGGTGAACCCTCTCGCCGCCCCATGCCTCTGGCCTGTACCCCAACTTGTATGTATAAATAAAAAATAAATCTTTAAAAAAAAATTTTCAGGGTTATATTCATGTTCAGCGCACCAAGATAGGGCCTTTTTAAGTCAGTAATGATCTCAGTGTTGACCAGTGTTATCATTTACAGAGGAGGAGAGAGGCTCAGCGAGGTTAATAATTCCTACAAGTTTGCACAGCAATTAAATGGCAGAGGGAGTTTCAGACTCAGGTCACTCTCCTTCACAAAGCCCCTGTTCCCATCACAGCACCACTCTGCTGCCCTCGTGTTAGATAGTCTGTTGCCCTCTGGCTCCCAGACAGACAAAAACATTGCTTTAGGCATGACATTCCCAGGTCTTGGAGATCACCTCCGGGAAACTGAGGACAAAGACCAGATTCTCTTTGGGAGAGAGGCTTGCCACCAGCTATCAAGAAGGTTCTCATTCCACTGAGACAGCTGCCTTCTGACACTTGTGAAATTGGACACGTGTACTGGAACAATGCATCCCCAGCCCCCAAGACACCCCAACACTGGACTTCTGCCCTCTTCATCTTCCTGGAGGAATCTTACTGGCAGAACCGAATTTGCCTCAAGACAAAAGTCACTACTAGGAAGTCTGAGAAATGCAGGTTTGAATGTGCAGCCTCTGCCGTGGGAAGGAGGTAGTGTCCAGTTGTCAGTAGATCACAGTCGCCACGCCTCGCCTCCAGTGGCAGAAGGCAGCCCATCCACTGCTGCTCACTTGCCCCCGACCCAGCTAGTTTCTTTGGCACGCGGTGAAGCACTCAGTCATCCTTGGAGGCACGCTCTTTAAATTTTCCTGTAGGATTCATCTCTCCAAATTTGGAGCCAAATAACTCTGGCATCTTGAAAACCAGCTCAGGAGATAGAGACACATGAAATGATGCCAGGTTGCTCTATTGCAGGGAGAGTGGTTGAATGTTTGGTCTCCTGAGTCAGCCAAAACCTTGGCTTAAAGCCCAATGGCATTACTTACTAGCTGTGTGACCTTGAGCCAGTTGCTTACCTGTTCTGAACGTCTTCTTCCTTATGTTTTCAATTGGGGAGGATCTAATAATACAACCTCCAAGGGTTAGAGTAAAGACTTCTTGAAATGCTGTTTTTACAGTATTGTAAAAGCATTTTCCAGTATTCTCGGAAAACACAAAATTTAATAAATGGCAGCTGCTGTCACCATCATCGCCATCATCATCACCATCATGTGTCACCATTCTCTGATGAAGAAAAGGAGAAGAGGAAACATTTTCGGAGCCTTTAAAAACCCCTGTCCACCCACTTCTGATTCAGAGTCATCTATACTTGTCAATTACTGCATCATTAACTCTAGAAGAACCTATCTGCGCTGATGAGAAGGTTGCCCCATTAGTTCAGCAGAGCAACACGGTCTGTGTCGCTGGGCCTCAGCAGTCTGTGTGTCCCCATTGGCTCTGCCACTTGCCAACACTGCGGTTGTGTGTCTGGTGTCAGCATGGACGTGAGGCCAGCGAGCCCTACCTGTCACCAGCAGTGTGTTCTGGAGCAAACCAGGTCACGGTTCCAGGGTTTGCCTCCTCACCTGGGCCCTGGGGATCATGTTGCTGCCCCTTAGGGCTACCTGAAATGGTTTTCTCAGCACATAATAAATGCTCACAAAAGTCACTCAAATTTGTGGACACATCTGGCCCTCGCCCTGGGTTATATACCCGCGAGGACATGGTGCCTGGTGCATCGTGGGTCCGCCTTGTCCTTGCTAGCGTGGGACTCGGGCTCTGGTTTCTGGGCTGAGATGAGTCATCCTGGGGGCGGGGGAACAGAAAACAGGCCGGGGTACCCAGGAGACGCTGAGCACATTCTGCTCTTCACCCCTCTCTCCTGTCCCTCCTCCCAGAAGACGTTCTTTCTCCTATCATTGTTTCCCGCACCAAGGAAAGCCCTCTAGCACCTTTGCTGCAGGTAGATCAAAGCCCGTTTCAGACATTAGCTCACTCCCTGTCATCAGCCTGGGGGGCCAAGAACTGGTCGGTCCAGGCTTACTGTGCCCATTTCACAGATGAAAGCAGCAAGCCCAGGACTTGTGAACTGACTCACGGGCAGAGCCAGCGCCTGCTGGATTTTGGACACCCTGCCAGGGCGGCCATACTTCTCAGGGACTCTTGTGTTTATCTGAACTTCACAGACTGAGTTTCCTCCACGGTCTAGCAAATACCAGCCTCCTCGCCCTCTCCCCAAGTGCCCTGCACAATTGTTACCTTTCCATGCCTTTAAGCTAGGCCTACCAGTGCTGAAGGGGCCCCCGGGAATACTAAAGGGCGCTGGGCAGGGGGTCTGACTATGTGGAAGTCAATACAGATCCCCTGGGCTGCCTTGTAGGGCGGCTGGAGTGTTTGTGCTCATCGGGCTGAAGCTGCCTGCGGCTGCTTTGCTTCGTCAATGACCCACCGCAGGGCAGGGATCCATTTCCTATGAAAGCGTTTTGTGCAAATCTCTATCCCTGCACTGAAATGCTTTCTTCATAAGAAGGGGCCTCGTGGACTGAGGTGGTGCATGAGGGGCGGTAAAGCTCTAAAAGCAGATTGAGGGGTAGTGGAGTCATCTAAACTGTGATTTATTTCCCCCTCTTTAAACATTGAGCTAATGTCTGTGAAAAACCACAGTGCCTGACACATAGTAGGGTCTCCTTAAATGTTCATTTAGCCAGGACCCAGCCCCCCTCAGTGAGCCCACTCCCCCCCTGGCTCACGGTACCCCACACTGAGCATCTCTTTGGATGGTGCAGGCATTTCTGGACATCTGGCAGGACGAGGTTCCTGAAGTTTCCTCCTAGGTCAGCTCTTAATTTCTAAGGCCTGGGCCCAGCAAGTCTTCCGGGGTCTAACTCCCACACAACCCTGACTTCATCCTGTGCTGGCAACTCTTAAAAATTCCCAGAGGGGCCTAGTCCCAGAGTTGGAGCCCACCGAGTGCATTTCAGACATGCCGACTCCACGATGGCCGGGTGCTGGTGTCCTGCCTTGCTCTGCAGGCTGGGACAACTCAGCACGTGTGGGCGGTGCTGGAGGGGCAGGCGACAGCTCTGGAACGTCGCCTCACTTATGCCTAGTTTAAGAGGGAGCCCTCTGACAGGGTGCCAGAGCCCTGCGTTCCCCGGTGAGGACATCCCATTCGCACCTTGGAGGAGCCCTGCACCGCCGCTGATTTAATTATGCTCCAAGACCCATCAGTTGTCAACCCCATGTGGAAGTGGGGTGATTTCTTCTGTGGCGATGCATACCATGAGGTTAGGGGAACCTGGTCACAGTGTGACAGAGAAGTCTTGTTCCAAGTCTTCTGTGTGTGTGTGTGTGTGTGTGTGTGTGTGTGTGTGAGAGAGAGAGAGAGAGAGAGAGAGAGAGAGAGAAGGCTTTTTCTCAATGGATTCTGGCCACACAGTCTTGCTGGGTAATTCTGCAGCCAGGAGATGTGTGAATCTCAAGATCTCTTTGCCGACAAATATTTATTGAGTGCTCACCTTGAGCATGTTTTCGTCAGGGTCTCAAGCAGGAAGCAGATGACACATTTGAAGTCAGATAATATGAGAGTTTGCTGGCAAGGAGGCTATTAACAAAGGTGAGGGGGCGGGAACCCCAGGGCTGGAGCAGTATCGTGGGGCGCAGCAGTACGGTGCCCTTGTCAGTGTTGTCGTCTGCAGGGGTGATGCACAAAGGCAGGCAGCTGTCACTGAGGCCTCAGGGGAGTGCTGGTGGCCTTCAGCTTGAGGACCAGCCAACTGGAGGTGACCTTGCCAACAAGGACCCAGGAGAAAACCTACCCTCAGCCAGCTTTCTCGTCCAGTCCTCTGTAGGGCTCCCCACTGGCCAAATCCTTCAAGGTGAGGGGCACAGGAAAACGTGGCTTGTACGGGGCGCCCTCCCAGGTCAAAGGCAAGTTGGAGGAGAAGTCTGAAGGATTGGCAGGATTGACAAATGTAAGTCGCCAGGTACAATACTGCACTGTGCGATGAACAGAGAGGATTCCAGGTTTTGTGGAAGCTCATACTATTTGGGGGACCTACTTTTAAGAAAATCACACAAAAATATCTTCCCTTGGCAAATGAATAACCGTCCAAACTATGTAAACACTGTGCCTAGGCCTGTCTCGGGGTTTGGAAGAGACCTGGGCAAGTGAGGGCCTGGGGCTGATGCATTGTTACCTTCACTGTAAAGCTTCCGCCCGAGGTTTTTATGATTGACCTAAAGAGTGTCCCAGTCTGCAATAAGCTTCATTCCTATGGGTGATGAAGGCTTAAGAGAAAACTGCTTATAAATACAAGGCAAACTGTGGTGTAGCAGAATTACGCACAAAATCCTACAGAAGGGTAGGGAGACACTGAGATAGGCTGTGAGAGACAGAGGATGAAGACTGGCAGCCGCTGGGCAGGGTCACATTAATATCACATTAATACTACCTGCTCTTTATTGAACACCGACCAGGTGCAAAGCATGTCTATAGGTGATCACACTCAATTCTGACAGAAACAGGAAAGGAGACTCCTTGGGTTAAGTCACCCCCTGAGGTCACAAAGCTGCAAAGTGGGAGAGCCAGGATTTGCCACGCGGGTTGGGTTGTTTGCTTCCAAGGCCAGGTGGGAAGGTACTGAATCAACCAAGTTGCTGTGGTTCAAACATTCCAGGTGGTGGTCCAGAAGGTGGGGAAATGCAAATGCAAGTTCAAGGACACTCAGCCAAGGGGAACATAGGACTTCTTTTACATTCAACCCTTTGTCAAGGTACTTAATAAACAGAGCCGCTGTCAGCAATGGCAACAGGATGATCTGAGTAGAAATCCTTCGCAATGAGACTGCTAACAGGGACGGGAGGACAGGGATGGAGCAGTAACTTGTGGCTCAGCGCAAGATGGTTCGGTTGCTATGGAGCTGAGCGGTAGAGCCTCGGGAGCTGCAAGGTGGACTCTTTCTGGTGGCTGGTGACCACTTCCCAGCAGCCCAAGGCGGCAGAGGAACGGAGTTCTTACTCGGCCGCTAAAAGACTCCATTTCCCAGCATGCAATGGACGCCGGCCACAATTCCCGGCATTCCGCGGGAAGTGCCGCCGCCCGTGCGGCTCCTCCCCTCTCCGCAGCGCGCCCGCTCGCCCCACCCCGCCCCTCTCCGGGAACCAATGAGAAGGCTCCATACTGCAGGGTGTGCCGGGGCCAGCGCCGCCGCGGAGTTACGAGTCGGCGAAAGCGGCGGGAAGTTCGTACTGGGCCGGAGGCGACGGGTCCGAGGCTCGCGGTAGGCAGAGCGCGGGCGCCGAGCGGGGGCCGCGCCGGGGAGCCGCGGGGCGGGCGGGCTGGCTCCGGGCGGCGCGGGCGGCGGCTCCTGCCCGGGCTCCCCGGGCCTGGCCCGGGGCCGGTGAGCAAGGCTTGGTGGCGCCCGGCCTGGCCCCAGGTCCTGGCGCTCGGGGCCGGTGGGGCGACGTCGCGGCCCTTGCTGGGCTGGAGCTTGCCCCTGCGGGGACGCAGCCACGAAGCGCTCTGCCCACTCTGCACAGCTCTCAAGAGGATCAGGGCCAGCGGAGGCCCGTGGGAGGGCATCTCGGAGGAGGTGACAGGCGACGTGAGCCCCGCGAGGGCTAAGCACCCCCCCCCCCCCAGGTCAGCTTTCTGGGGCCCGGCGGTCGCCCCTTGTTGACCTGTCAGGGTCTGGAGCGCGCCGGAGCAGACCCTCCCTCAGGGCCCGGTGCAGGGGTTAGAGCTCGGTGGGGAGTTTTGCAGGGATCTTCAAGCCCCTCGACAGCTCTTCAGTGTTCTCTCCCCGGGTGGCACCCTCATCAGCGCCGAAAGGATTTGGAATATAGGAAAAACGATTCGTGGCCCTTGAACACCGTTGCACCCTCATCGCTGCAACTGTGTTCAGGGGCCACGAATCGTTTTTCCTGTATTCCAAATGCTTTTGGCGCTGATCTCGAAATTTGTAGGTGGTTGCGTTAAATCCAACAAAAAGCACTGGAGGTAGTGGGTTGAGAGAGAAAGAGGGCGTTGGGCGTTAGACGCTAGGCTCCTGTCGAGGCCACCCATTTTTCTAATGTCTTTTCTAACAATGACCCACTTTTGTTTTTCCCGTGTCAACTTTTCCCTCTCCATCTCCACCTTCCACTTCCACGTGGAAGTACCAGTTTTGCTATTGGGAGGTGGGTGGTTTCAGGGAACTGTTCAATAGTCTCACTAATATTTTTTCTTTTCTTTTTAAAAAAAAATGGAATCGCATATTTGTTTGGTCTGAAATGGAGTAAAAAATGTAGGGCAGCATTAATTTTTAAAAGTTCAAATCGACTCCTTTTTTTGTCTAAACAGGTTTGGTAAAATAGATACTTTGTTTCAGGTTTCCTTTTTATGACCTGCTGAGCATGATATGTTGGAGAATTTAATCAGCATTTCAAAAGCAATTCCAAGGGAAGTTTCTTTACATAATCACCTTATTCAGATTTTGTTTGTGCTGCTCAAAATGGTGTGTAGCAACTGGAATTAAATTTGAGGTTGATAGGGCTGTAGTCATCTGCTACCTATAGAAGAGAATGTGACTTAAGTAGTCACTCAATAGCTTTCCCTGCTGAAGCTACCAAAGATGGTATTATCTGTACTTCTCAACATTGCTAATCAGGTTTCATGTTAATACAGTCACAACTTGAACTTAATAACAGTAAACTTGTGTTAAGTGTTACTGTCAACTTAATAATAGTATCTAGTACAAATATGGGTATATAGTTTAATGGCTTCTTATGCTCTGTGTCACAAAAATTATGAGAGGAGATTTGTTCAGCAAGTGAGATAATGGAGTAATGTGTGCAGCACAAAACCTGGCACATGGCAAGTTAGTAAGTGGCAGGACATGGTTGTGTGGAAAACTTATGCTAAATTTTATTCCAGGATGCAAGTGTGTATCTAAAAAAGTAATAGTAATGCTTTCCAAATGTTGACAGACCCAAAAATTCAATTTCTTTAAACACCAGCTTTTTTTGTATTTGAGAAATATGAAAAATTATGAATATGTAAGTCAAGATTTTCGTTTTGACAACTCTATATTTTTTCCCTTAAAGCCATCTCTAATAAGATATAATGCACTCTGAATAGGTGTTTGATTTGAAAAATAAAGTGTACTGCAAATGAAGCAAAGCTTTAAAATTTACGCTAGGGCAAATGAAGGTGGATGACTTGTGAATTATGCTCTATATGTTACGCAGTGAACCTTTTGGGAGTTAGATCTGTGTGTGTGTGTGTGTGTGTGTGTGTGTGTGAGAGAGAGAGAGAGAGAGAGAGAGAGAGAGAGAGACTTTCATGAAATATGGTCTTGAGGAAGTTTGAGCAGAGACTGGTGACTGAGTAGCCCTGGAGAGTGTTTTTCAGACTGGTGGGATGTTTTTCAGAGTGAGCAGAAATGGACTAATTCACCAGATCCCTTGTGCCTGCTGTGTGTCAGGAGCCGCTTAGAGTGCAGTATTCTTGCTCCTGTTGTGTTCTGTAGAAGCAAGTTCTCTTTGCTTAAAATTAATAGAGGTCATTCTTTATGACTTTAGTAATGATGTATACAGCACACGAGACGTTAACAATGTGTACTACACCATTAGTGAGACAATGTAGAAAATAGGAAATTTTTGATGAGGGTGTCAGATTAATTTAGAAAAGGGGTGGAATCCTGGCCGGGCATTTGCGAGGTGGTGTAAGCAAGATGTGTTTGTGCTCTAGGACATGTTTGGCCCTTTGTACTGAAATTGCTGTGGATGTGTCCCCATTTGCCACGGTGAGGGAGGGCCCTGACCCGGGATTATATTTTCCCCTTGACTTGTGAATGATATTCTGTGGTTGCTGTGTCAAAGTAATTTTTTGCTCTTTCCCAATTACTCCTGTCGTAAATCTTTGCACACAGACTCTGGTACATTCTGCTGTTCTTCTAGATGATGTGTGGGTAACACTGCACAAAGAAAACTCTAGGGAGCCAGAGAAAATGAGGTTGCCCTTTCCCCCACTTTGATTCTTAATATACATAACTACTGAGGACAAGAAGCAACTCTTTTAGTATCAGTCTTCAGTAAACGTTTAGTATTAGCGACTTTTTTAGCCCCAGTATCTTTGTCAACTTGGAAAAATAGGTGTTTGTGAATCCTATTTATTTAGTCTTCCTGTAGGTATGTGGATTTTGGTGGTTCTTTGCAGTGACTCCTGTCTCTGTGTCTCTGCCTGTTGGCTGGGAACCAGTATTCCGGACTTGAAAGTGAAGACAGACCTTGTTCATGCCGACTGGCACATAGTTAGGGTGAATAGTGACAACATACACGCTCAGGTGTCTGTCAGTGAGATACGCATGATGTGGAAATTAGGTGGACGTCATATAATTAAATTGCTACTTTATTTGAGATTTGGGGATGATCATATATGTTCTAGGGATATTGGTCTTCAATAGGGTTGTATGTGCTGCCATATACTTTTAAATCAAACAGTATCCCTGTCTCATGGAGCACACGGTCTGGAACAGTTTGTAGTTGGCCGGCAAGGAACTAAAGAGGATTCAAAAGTCACTAGGAGCTAGGGCAGCACTGTCCTTTGCTGTGGGGACTTTATAGTTTCTCTCTGCGCATTTATTTCATTTTCTCTTTGCAGGACTGACTTGCTGCTGTTTGCACTGGGGCAGATATGTCTGCTCTAGACTTAGCTCCTTGTTTCAAGAACCCAGAAGAGACTCCATTATCCATCTGTCAATTATATCTAAAATTAAAAGGAAAAAACATGAAGTTAGAAATCTTATAGCTAAGATAACTACAGCTTTATTTCAGGTTAATTGCTTTTCTCAAATTGTTTCACCAAGTAAGAGCTGAACAAATGCCATTGTTTGATGATACTATGTATAAATGCATTGTGATCACATTTCATAATACTAAGTGTTAAAAGGGCTGTTAAGCCTTTAGTCTTCATAGACTATGTCTGGGAGACACAGGAACTTACTCTTTCTTCTGGCAGTGTTGCTTTTTTCCCCACTTACCACAGCTTGAAGCTCAAGGCAGCAGTGCTGTTAACCTTCAGATCATGTCTAGTTGTACATTTTTTTTTTAGCGGTAATAAGAAAAACATGTTATTTGGGAATCAGGAAAAAAAAGTTTTGATTCGTTTTTTCAAAACTAAGGTCAGGTTATTTAAGAGGCTTAATCTTACTGGCTTTCCAGACTTAAGAAGTATTTGCGAAATCGTGACTTTTAAACCTGCGCTGCTGGACTAGTGTGTGGGGGTTTCTTTGGGTTGATTTTAATCATCACACATGATAACATGAATGTAACAGTAAAATGTCAACAGAAAGAATGTAAAACTGAAATTTGTGTCAGTAGTTGCTATTGAACATTGTATCAGTGTTGGGGTCCTGGGGGCTCCCGGTGTTGTGTGGCTCTGCCTCCCTCAGGTACAGGTTTTAGTATCAACATATGTTTTCAGTTTTTGGGGTAAATGTCCAGGGTGCAGGTGTTGAATTATAGGGTTAGTGTATGTTTAACTTACCAAGAAAGTGCCACACTTTCCTGGAGTAGGTGAGCCATCTCTTAGCCCTGGCCTTAGCTAGCTCACGAGGGGTCCGGTGTCTGCGCACCTCTGCAGCATGTGATGTTGGTTCAGGTTTTTTTCAGGTAGTGTGTGTGTCCTTCTAATAGGTGTGTGCGCCTGTATCTCATCGCAGCGTGAATTTCTGTTTCCCTCACGGCTAATGACACTGAGCACCTTTTCATGTGCCCATTGGCCCGTCATTGCCTGTCAGGGACTTTTCTGTTCAGATCTTTTGCCTGTGTTGAGATTGATCTCTTACTGAGTTCGGCGTGTCCTTTCTCTTTTCTGACTCCGCCTGATAAGAGACTTGTGGATGTGTTCTCTCAGTCTGTGGCTTGTCTTTTCATTCATTGCTGGTGTCTTGCAGCACGAAAGTTTTTCATTTTGCTGAAGTCTGATTTACCAATGTGGGATTGTGTCTGGCGGTATGCGTGTCTCAGAATTCTTGGCCTGACCCTAGGTCAGGAAGGTCTTCTGTGTTTTCTTTTGAGCTTTTTATAATTTTATGTCTTGCGTTAACATCTGTGATCTGCTTTGGGTTAATTTTTGCACACACGAAGTTTAGATAGTGGTTCTTTTTCTTTCGCTTATGGCTTGTCCAGCCATCCCTGAACTGTCTTTGCTCCTCTGAAACGTTTTTTTTAACCTCTATCAAAAATCAATATAAACTGTACATAAAAATGAAAATAGGAAATGAATAAGCAATTATGAAAACTACAGGTGTAAGAAGAGATGATGTAGCTTGAGTTGAGGAAAGTTTGTATGGGCTTGGAGGTGTGGGGGACCTTTGGCGGGACCAGCATGAGCAAAGATAGGCCCTGGAGGGTGTAAGAACTGGCTGTTTTGAGGCTGCAAGGTGCATGCTGGGGGATGGAAGTAAAGGAGTGGTTGGTTCGTGAGTGCAGAGAACTGCTGGCTGGGTGCTGCGGCTTATAATCAGCCCTGCTCACCGCTAGGAAGGTGCTTTAGTGTCTTGAGTGACGCCACAGAAGTGATCTTCAAGAGCCCTTGTTTCAGGGCCAAGTGGGGCAGGAATCGCTCCATAGGAAGCGCTGGCATCACCCTAAGCACTTGTTGTTATAGATATCTACCAGAAAGCTAAAAAAGTCATGTTCCTTCACAATACTAAATCTTTAGTGTTTCCTAGAAGAAAAGTCGTAGATTTAAGACTACTGTCTTCAGTAATTTTATTGAAAGCGGCCAGACTTGTAAACTCCTTCGTTTTGATGCTACTTTAGCATCAAGTGAGAGTTGCCTCTGCTGGCTCAGTGGGGTTAGGGATGGCATTTCCCATCAGGCCCAAAGCGTTGAAAAAAATGAGTGACTGAAATGTTCACAACATAAAGAGTTGATAGATTGGTCTAATGAGAGAAAGTTAATGAAATCACTTTTACTTCTCAGGGCAAAGAGGAGACTCAGGGGTTATTTAATCAGAACGCCCTGATACTTGTAGATGAAGAACTATACAGAGAATGATGATGGGCCAGCTGTTCTTCAAACTCACCGAGGGCTGAACAAGAACAAATGGCTCACATTGCAGCATTAGGGTTTTCCTCTGAGAGGAGAGTTTCCAGACTGGAAGGACATTAGACGCTTCATGCCAGTCACCAGAAGGTCTTGAAAGGTAGAATGGGAGCCTGCGTGTAGTTTAGGGGCGTTTTGCTTGTAGACAGGACGATGTGGAAGGTTACAACCCTCACGCCCCTATTTATTCGTTTGTGATTGAAAATTGTATTCTTAGCATTCTCTTGTTTGTTTATTATCTTTCTTTGAACAGGTTATACTTTTTTCCCCTCCAGTTTATTTGTCGGCATCTCATTTGATTTCTGCTTTCTTTTGTGTATTTAAAGGATTCTTTTGGAAAATCTATTAGACTTCAGTTATTTTTAAAATAACTGCTCAACAAATAGAACATTTTTAACTTATAAACTACTAAATAGTGATGCTTTTCTGTTTATCCCATCTGAAAAATCAGCGAAGACTTGTTGAGCAAAGATTTCACTGCAGAAGAGATTACCGTGCCATGTTTTAATGAAAGATTGGCAATGTGAAAAGCATCAGTGCAACCCCCTGTTTGTCTTCAAAGTACCTTTTCTGTTTGACTTAACCTTCTTAAGTCTCATTGTTTGCCTCTAATCTATGTCTTTTTTCTACTGAAATGTTGTGATTGACCAAGAATATTTCACTTGTGATTGTAGACCTTCAGTATTATCATAGGCAAAAAAATTTCTTTCTGCAGAAGAGCAAGCTCTTGCAGTGCTGTGCAAGCTGCCCATTTAAAGCTATCATTGCTTGGCACCTATGCCCTAGTGACAGTTTGACCAACATGTGAGCAGGCACGCTGCCATCCTGACAGATGGGCGGGAGTCTGGCAGCCAAGAAACCATGTATCTGCATCTAGTGTATTTGTTAAGGGCAGGATTCCCAGTCGGGGATGTTCAAACGTCTGTCCATCCTGAGCTTTCACGCCTATGGTTAAGGGGATGTCATCATTAATCTCGGCTTCTGACTGAGGTTCCAGAGGTCTGTAAGAACTTCTTGGCTCTTAGGAAGTAGCCACAGGGACAGTCGGATAATGGTTCTCTCCCTCATCCTAGGGCTACTTCAAATCGTCCTTTCCTCTTCCTCCTAGTCAACGAGATGTGCAGTGAGTGGAGACACATTCAGACACTGTCCCGACTTCTGCAGTAGCGGGACTAGCGCTGCTCCCGTTCCTGGAGTACAGCAGCTTTCAGCGTCATCGCGCTGCGCTTTGGACAGCGCCCACCGAGTCGGCCAGCTCTGAGTTCAGCTGGGACCTCAGGGCAGCGTGACCTCAGGGCAGCCCCGTTCCACCGCTGAAGGGAGGTAAAATCATACGTCACCCACCAGTGGGTGGTTGTGAGGCCGGACTGAAGCACGCGTACGGGTCGCTCGGCACCATGCCTGGCCGCAGCGAGCGCTCGGCGCATTTGGCGGTGTCGTCGCTGCCATCGTCGCAGCTGTCGTGCCTCTCAGGACGGCGTTGCTCCACGTGGTGCTTCCTTCGTTTGTTCACCTTGACTTTTTGCAAACACTTTCTATTGAGATACAGTTCACTTATCTTTCAAAGAGTAATAATGTTCAGTGCTTCCTCACATATCTTAAGGGCCGCAGCTACCGCCCTATCTAGTTTTAGAGTATTTTCATGAGACGTGAAAGAGGCCTCCCCCTCCAGCGGTCACTGTCCATTCTCTCCTGCTGCTCCGCTATTCTGGGAAGTTTACATCCTCGGAGTCATAAAACATGTGGTCTTTTTTCTCCCCTTAGCGCGTCTCCGGGGTCCAGCCGTGTCGTGGGGGCGGGTGCTTCATTTCTCTCCGTCGCCCGGCGCCACCCCCTGGTGCGGGTAGACGCGCCGATTTATCTGTTCGTCGGCTAAGGGACGAGGCGTTGGCTCCGCTTGAGCATGAAGGACCTGCTGTGAACACCGACGGGCGAGTTTTTCATGCTTGTATGTTTTCATTTCTTGGCTGTATACCTACAGGTGGAGTTGCGGGGCTGTATGGTCTTCTAGGTTTAACTTTTCTAGAAACTGCCAGTCTCTTTCACTAGCAAGGTTTGTGGCTTTGGATCTCTCCACATCCTCACCCAGTACTTGTGAGTCTCTTTGTTTGTGCCCAGCCTGGTGGCTGTGACGTGGATCTTATGGTGGTTTTGGCTCTCGTGTCCCTAATGACTAATGATGTTGAGCATCTTTTTGGCTTAATAAGGCCATTTGTGTATCTCTTTTGGAGAATTGTCTCTTCAGATCCCTAAGTTGGGTTGCCTTTTATTATTGAGTTCACTAACCTTTTAAAGTTCACTTTGACTTATTTGCAACTAGAAACACTTTCTTCTTTCTTAGCTTCCTTCCACTGCTGGGGGTGCGGGGGCTGTTGTTTCCTTTCTGGTGAGCCAGGGCGTGGCTGTGGGGCGTGAGCCACAGCTTCTTCTCAGCGGCGCCACCCTCGTGACCGCAGCCTGGAGGTGCTCACCTCTCACGGCTGGAGCGGACCCTGGGGTTCCTCCGCTCTCAGACGGCCGTGTTGCTTCCTGACAAGCCAGGAGGCGAAATGCTGGCCTTGGACTGTGACCCCCTCAGTTCTGCAGGTGAGGAGAGAAGGCCTGGATCATGGCTGATTTAGCTCATTTTCAAAAAATGTCTGTTGTCTCCTATGACAGATGTGTTGCACTCAGGGGGTGCCAGGGTGAGTAAGATAGTGTCCTTGACTTCTAGAGTCATCCAAAAGTAGAACATTCCTATTGGTATGATTTGGAAAGTTATATTTTGGGTTTGGGGCTATTAAAAAAAAAAAACTTTCATGTTAATGAATGGCATCACATTCCCAGACCCCCATAGTAGCTTACCCGATCACAGTGGGCCACTTTCAGACAGTGGGGGACACCTGCATGTTAAAAGAGACTGACACATGCAACGCCCGGTGACACCGTGAGGAGGTGCTGGCAGCTGTGTGCAGAGATCGCCTAGTGCCCTTAACACTACTCAGGGCTGAGATTTTCACTTTACTTTCTTTCATGTAGGCTGGAGTGGATTTTTGAGTAGTTGGTCTTGCCTGGACCCAAAGAATGGTAGTGACTGCCATCACCCGGGTGCTGCGTTTGTGGGAGAGACAGACTTCAGATTACTCAAGGCTTTGCCCTGGAACCATAAGATGGGCTCCTTACATGCGCCATTTTTATATGTACATTATTTTCTTAACTATTTTTTCTTATATTCTGCAGTAGTTTATCACATCAAGTGTTCTCAGCTGAATTTTGGTGACCATTTTCTATCAGAACAGCAATTAAAACTTTCTGAAGAACTTTAGTTTGGTGAGTAGTTTATGACTTCTTTTATCCTTTGACCTTTGGCAGTCAACTTTTTTAATTTAGGCTTTGTGTTTATGGTAGCATGTGGTGTATTTCTGTTTTGTCTTTTATACAGTTACTATGGCGTTTCTATAACTGTTCATTCAGGCCAGTCTTTTACCCCCTTCAGGCTTCGTGTTTTGCAGATGTGGACTCTCTCTTGGTCCTTCTATTAAGTAGCATTAAGGCAATTTTGCAAAAGTTGTGGTTTGCTTACCTGACTTTCGAATCTTGGCCCTGCAAACTTACTGGTTGTTAGGCCATGGACAAATTACTTTACGTATGGTCAGTGTGATACCTTTGTTCTGCCGTTATTTTGAGATTTAGAGGTAATACATTTAAATTACCCAACAGAGAGCCTGCCACGTAGGTGCTTAATAGTGAGGCTTGCAGTTATATGTGTTATTGCATTCATAGGGAAGAGTGTAAGTTATAATTAATGGTTAATTGAGTCTTTCTGGTATAGATTCAGTCTTTTCATATTTAGGATTCATTGGGCAAAAATAAATGATCATATTAGTAAAAGAACTTCACTTCAGCATTCACTTTTAATTAATAGTCTTTCAGAGATTTTATTAGTCTTTAAAGACTGACCTAGTCAGAACAGGAAGGTATTGTCTTGTCTGCAAATGAAGGTATTGAGAGCTGTTTTTTACGTAATTGATTATAGGGTTTTTAACTTGTTTTAATCCTGATGTTAAAGAAGTACTGACAAATTCCAGATAACAACACCAGAGAGAGCCACTTGATATTTTATTTAATAAAGCTTTTTTATCATTCATGAAAAATTCTCAAAAAAACTTTTTAATTGAGAAAGCACTGTGTGCACACAATAATGAATTTAGTCAGTATGGAAGGACAGAGAATGGAAAGTTAGCCTCCCCAACCCCTGGCCATCTTTTGCTACCAGTTGATTGCACAGTTGACCCTGGACAATTGACTTTGAACTCTGCCGTCCCACTTTTTGTGGTTCTGTAAAATAAATGTATCGTAACTTTTTTGGAAACTTGTGACACTTGGGGAAAAAAAACTTGCAGATGAACCATGTAGACTTGAAATACCAAAAAATTAAGAAAAATGTTTGTCATGAATGCGTAAAACATTTGTAGATAATAGGCTTGTTTATCATTTATTACCTTAAAATACACGAATCTATCAGAATTTTAGGTTTATTAAAACATGCACACAGGCACTTAGGATGGCTATATTAAAGTAATCCTGTTCGTACAGGGTACCATTCGCAGCCTTCAGGGAAACAAAAGTGAAGGTAAAGGGGCAGCATTTACTACAACTGCGTAAAACTCACTCCAGCAGGTACTGTACGACTGGGTCATTTCGTAATCACCTCCCATTGCTGTTGTGGTGAGCTCCAGGATTTCAGTAAAAGGGGGTGCTCTGCTAGTCAGATGTGCTTCCTGAGAGCACATCTTCCGGTAAAAATCTTACAGTCTGGGATCTCACCCCTAGCCCTGTGTTGTTCGGGGCGGACTCGGTAGCCTCGCAGACTGTGCCGTATCTACACACACTAGTAGGTGGGTCTATACTGGTGCATGTAGATCTGCCTCTTTTAAATTGCATTTAAATTTCTATTCTGTGGATGGGCCACCGCTCATGTCCTGAGTTCCCCTGATGTGAATGAAATCCGAGTGGTCGTACCAGGCGCTGCAGTGGGTGGCCTGGCACATTTGACGGGAGGTGGGCAGGCCTGCAGGGTAAGTTGCTGGAAGTGGACCTGCTGAGCCAAAGGGGGTGTGCATTTAAAATATTGGTAGATAATGCTAAATTGATGTGCCTTTTCCGTGTACTCTTACCAACCCAGTGCATTTTCTAATTTTGAACTTGACTAATCTGATAGCTGAAAAATGTGATTTTAATTGTAAATTGAGTCTCATTGTAATTTTAATTTGCATTTTATTAGTGAATGAAGCTGAGCCTGTTTGCTGTTGATTTCCAGAATATAGTGTTAGTGAAAGAAGTTATGGTAAAGAGCAAGGTGTGTAATATTCTAACCTCTTATCTAACAAACAGGAGATGTAGATTTATGCATTTTGTTATTTAAGAGAGGAAAAAAGAAGGATGGAGTAAAAGCTAATAGGAACATTGCTTGTGCAGAGGGAAAGAAGACAGGGAGGGACAGAAACTAGACTTCCCACCATACCATGCGTTGTTCTGGCTTTAAGAACTTAACTGTTTACACAATTATAAAAATTCAAAGAGATGAGGTATCAGTGAAGTGTTTAGTTTAATGTTGTTAGAAACCAAGATTTTTAATGAGGGAGAAGAGACATATACAAAATTAAAGTGGGGCAAAAACCCTGTAGCCCTAAATTTGATCATGTGCAAACCCACGATTCGCTTTATCTTTGAAAGGAATCCCCCTAGCACTGTCCACTCTAAAGACTGAGATGTAAGAACAGCCTGGGGAATTTTGGCCTCTGCTGTTTTCCTAGTAGATGGGCCTCTTGTAGAAGTGACTGGTTCAGGTTTGGGATAGAAGAAGCGCGAGTTACCTGGAACATGTTGTACCAGGAAGCAGGGGTGTGCGCAAGCTTGTGTCAGAGGGCACTGCGGCGGCCGCCCCCGGGACCCCCCTGCCTAGCGCAGTGGAAGGGGAGAAAAGAGCCTCCCTGGCAGCCCGAAGCAGGCCTGGCGCCAGGAGCCAGTCTGGAGATGCCCCGTCTGAGACCCCCTCGGATTGCCCAGCCAAGCCCACATTTGATCCTAGATTCTTTAGGACATTCTCTTGCTGGGGTGCCTGCTCTTCCCCCCTGGTGTGTGTTCTCTGGGCTTGGCTAGTTTCGGGGTGTTCCTGGTGGTCTTTGGCTGAAGGGCTCTGACACCAGAGGTGGGGCGCTCTGAGACACAACCAGCAAAATTCAAAATGGGGGAAATTTTACCGGACAAATGACAAGGAAGGAAAACACAGTCGGGAGGTGGCACTTGTCAAAGAGGCTTCAGACAAAAGATCCTGGCTAAACAGTCAGTTATAAGAAGACGCTTTTTGGAGACAGTTGGAGAAATTTGAATCCTTATTAGGTGACACTAAGGCATTTTTGTTAATTTTGTTAAATGTGGTGGTGATATATGGTAATTTATTTGCATATGAAATGATACTTTGGGTGGGGGGGCTGAGCTTGGGGTCTGTAGAGGGAAATGAGCGGTGGGTGGGTGGGTGGTGCCGTCGGGTCACGTTGACGCAGAGGCTCATTCCATTTCTTCTCTACCTCCTGTGTGTTTGAAAATTCCCCTAATAAGTTTTTATTCAGTAAGACATTTTTATTTATTTTTCCGTGAGAAATATTTGCCTTTCCTTGTCATTTTCCATTTTTCTTTTGGGCTTTTGTCTTCTTGTCTTATAATTTAAAGGATTCTTTAAATACTGGGAAGATTAGTCTTTTGTCCTGTTTTGTAGATTATTTTCATTTCTCCTGAGTTTGTTTATAGTCTTTTTTTAACCCGTGGGGAAATTTTATTTTTATTTTGTCAGATTTATCAATTTTCTTTGTGGTTTGAATGTTTTATTTTGTGTGTTGCTTAAGAGAAATTTATCTCTGAGATTCTTAAAACTGGTTTCACATTTTCATGGAGAATTTTTTTCATGGCTGGAGTCCTCTTCTGAGATAGTGGCTTCTCCCCATACTGACTTCCCGTGGGAGCACGTCGCCGCCCCCCAAGACCGTGTGGGCAGAAATGCTGTCAGGGACTGCCCTGTGCGCTGTTAGTGAGGGCCACCGAGAGAAGGAGCCGTAAACAGAATTCAGTGGTTAATTCTACCTCCAAGTGGGAGAATTAATGTGAAATCTATCATTTACACACTTGTCAAGATGCTAAATATTATCCAATATGTTAATATAGTTCAAACCTTTAATATGTTTTGTAACATTCCCGCGTTCGCGCTCCTCAAGAGCCTTCCTTTGGCCCCGCGTGTGGTGGGGAGCCAGGGTTTCTGACCTCTGGGCCATGCGGCGCGTGAGTGACTCTGGACCGACTTCGTGGGGTCCCTGTAGGCCTGTTAGACCGCGGGCTGGGTCTTCCAGCCAGGGCTTCGGAAGTCAGGCGCGGCTCCTCTGGGCGAAGGGGCTAGGGGGCAAGGCTTCTGGGCGTGTCCCCTTAGAAGTTAGCTCTGCAGTAGTGTTCCTCCTTAGAACCTGTAGAAACCATTGGAAGGGAATACAAGTTGAGGAGGTACGTCATCTGGCACTGTCGCCAGGCCAAAAAATTGACACTCTGACATCGCTCACTTCTCTAACCCCAGGGAGAGCGTCTGACGAGGAGGAGCCTTCTCTGAAGGGGCCACTTTCCTTTTCAGAGTTAGCAGCTCGCGGCTCGCCCTCGTTCCATCCAGCGTAGGTGTGAAGAGTGGCTGGTGTGCCAGCGGCTTCGGAAGGTTGTGTATTTGAGGGTGGCTTACCGTCCTTCAGGAACACACCTGTGCATTTGTAGGGTCACTTGCTCTGCAGCAGCTCCCCTGTGTTCTCCTGCTGGTGGGGCTGCGTTTGCCTCTTATTCTGCTGGTGTTCCTCGGGGTGCCCGTGGCGGAATGCTTCTCCTGCCTTCCTGCGCCTGCGTGGGTGTCTCAGTGAAACTGGGCCCTGGTCGGGGTCCCTAACGCGCTCACAGCTCCCCTCCTCTGTCTCAGGCTCTGAGAGAGGGTCCTGACGGTTGCTCCTGTGGCTATTCGCACAGTTGTGCTTCAGTGCGGGGTTTGTGGGGCCTGGGCGGGCTACCTGCAGGAAGAGCCCCTCTTACTGCGAAGGGCTGTGTAAACTCCAGATCCTGTTTATTTTTCAGATGATTTCTTAGCACTAATCAAATGCATTAATCAACTTCTGATTAGCTGGCTCATTTGTACGGGAATTGTCTTTAGATGTATTGCTTTCAGATTGTTCTTGATGTAATTTAGCAAAAGAGGTGATGAAGTTCTTTGTTGACCGATTATCTCTTGTTTGATTTTATTCTTTGACTTATTGTAGTTTGGCAGGAAGCCATTCACACTAAAATATGTAATTACTTCTTAATTCCAAGCAAGTTTGAAACACAAATGAGTGATTTTGCCCTGCAATACAAAGGGGTGAGCAAAGGGCATTTTTTAGGAGGGGGGGCACTTCCCAAATCATTCACTAATTTATAACTTATAAAATGAACTGGAGGGAGCATGTGTTAATATCTCCTGATAGAGCCGTAGGCACGAGAGCCAGAACACGGAGCGTCGGAGACGTGGTGAGGGAAGGGAGCCGCGCGGGGATGTCCAGGACGGCAGCCAGCCTCGAGGCGCGGCCCACTGCAGAGGCCGGGCTCCTGTGCGCCTGGCTGTGAACGCGGCTCTGGAGCTTCCACCGGGGCCAGGCTGACGCGCAGCCTCAGGTGACGGGAGGGACGCCACCGAGTTTGGACTTCTGCGCTACACTTCCTGCCAGCGGTTGGAAAAGAGGAAGCTGGAGTTAGTTTCATGACAAAAAAAATGTGCGTCAGTGGGAAAGGCTTCTTTTTCCCACCACGAGACCAGCGGAGTCTGATTTTGTCGTGGTCTGAGACTCTCACTGAGCTTAATAGTTCATCAGAGGGGTCAGAACATTCTTTACCTGGACGGCTTCCTGCTGACCCGTGTTTGAAGCTGATGTAGAGTATTAAATCCGGACTGTCTGAGGGTGTGGCTGTGTGAAGCTAAGTGCAGCTTCCTGAGGCCAAAGTTTCCCTTTCTTCCTGTTCGTATTTCCAGCACATATTTTGGAGCATTTTATAGATGCCTTTCGAATAAATGAGTTCAAGTTTTTAAGGTCCTAGTGAACTACACTGCCATAAAGATAGCGCTCAGAAAATCTAGAGTAAGACATGATTAGCATGTTTCCTAGACCATCTGTCACTAATATCAATTGTTTCTACTTGGCACTGAAAACTTGTTTTTTGGGGGGAGGGTAGCTTGTGTAAAGTCAAAAAAATTTTTAAAACCTCAGGCTGTTCTGTGTCCCTCTGTTCAGTGCAGTTTCTTGCTGACATTCTCACTCGGCGAGGACTCGCGCGGCGCTTGGGGGCTCCGGTGGTCGCGCCGCCGTAATAGCTGGGCGCTGTTTCTGCTTGTCTGTTTGGCACTTTCAACCACAGTGACCCTTTTAAAATGGAAGTGCAGCACCCCACTTCCGCTCGGAGCCTTCCCAAGCTCTCCCAGCTTGCCACCGAGAGTTGGTGAAAAGACCCTTGAGAGTGGCCTGTGTGGGGAGGTGACCTGGCACCCCGCCCCGCCCCTTATCCCTGACACCAGCCAGCGCTCTGCCTTCCCCAGCGCCCCAGCCGCCTGGCTGCTTCTGGAACAAGCGTGTGCTGCTCCCTCAGTGCAGGCCGCTCTCCCTCGCTCCATTTCTAGGTCTTTGTTTAACTGTCACTTTCTTGTGGTGCTTTACTTGGCCATCTTTGACTTTTCACCCCCATATCCTCACCCTGTCCCTGCTTTCGTATTTTTTCTTTGCGCTTTTAGGACTTGTTTGACTTAAAAAACAATCTTTGAAATTTAAAAACAAGCTCAAGCAGGGCAGGGGTTTTCATCTGCTTTGCTGCTTTATTTATCCCTGTCTTCTAGAACAGCTCCTGCCACGGTATGTGCTCCATAAATATGCGCTGAGCAATTGAGTGGGTGAAGCCGGGGCCGTGTGCGGGGATAACGTGGGATTCCATGGGGTGCAGCGGTTTCTTTTAAATTAAAAAAGGGGGGAGGGGTGTAGCATGGCAAAAGTTCTTGTATTTCTTGTAAAAAAATTGCTAACCAGTCATTCTAGTAACGCCACAGATCACTTATGCTGAAGTTAGAGGGAGGGTCAGGCCTAGTCCTAGCCTCTGAGTTTTAGCGATGGAACTTGACCCATTCCAAACCCCTTCCCACCTTGAGGTGACTTCAGCAACAAGGCACTATGGAAGCACCTTGGTTTTGGGATTTAATTAAGCTTGTGTGGTTGACTGTAGATGGAATGGATGCTGAAAGTGGAATAACAAAGTCTTTAGCAAAATATGTGAAAGGTTAATTAAAGACTTGTGAGAACTAGGGCAATGGGAGTCTCTTGACTCAAGGATTGAGGAGGGATTTTGTTTTGATCGGAGCTTTGTGAATTAGGGCGCGGATACAGCCATGTAGAAGACTTCCCTTTGGGGAGGGCGACCCTTTGGGGAGGTTGAGACTGCAGGGCGCACGGTGGGTTGTGAAGACTGTTTGCTGGGTGAATAAATGAACCGACCGGGGGCCTCCCTGGTGGCGCAGCGGTTGAGCGCTGCGCTGTGGCACTGTCGGCAGCGGCAATGCGAGTTCGACGCCTGGCCGGGGAGATTCCCATGTGGCGTGGCAGACCTCTCCTGCCCTGCCCGCTGCTCCCCTCAGCAGTGTGTTTCCGTCGATCTGCCTCTCCCCACTCTGTCTCTGGTGAACCCTCTCGCCGCCCCACGCCTCTGGCCTGTACCCCAGCTTGTATGCGTAAATAAATACATCTTTAAAAAAAAAATGAACCGACCGGGACTTCCTGAATTCGTGTGCTGGGCAGTCAGCCTTCACTCGTGCCTGCGCCTGGTCGCCCCTGTCTGGTCGATGTGGATGGTTAGCGCCTGTGGCACTGCCTTTGAGCTCATCAGCCGAGTGGGGCCGGGGAGGGCGCCACCGCGTCACCGGGAACATGGCAAGGTTGTCTTCAGAAAACTAGTAGCTAGGTCTGTTGTACCTGCTGCATCTGTACACGCTTTTCTTCTTAAGTGGTGGGCAAAAAACACAACATCACATTTACCGTCCTAGGCATTCTCTAGGGCACAGGGCACTAGTGTCCCAGCGCGTTCGCGTTGTTGAGGAGCCGGTCTCCAGCACGCTCTCGTCTTGCAGATTTGAAGCTGTACCCATTAAACATCCCTCTGCCCCTCCTCCCAGTCCCTGGCAACCATTCTACTTGCTGTTTCTATGATTCGGACCACTGTAGATCCCTCACATAAGGAAAATTAGACGGCAGTGGTCTTCTTTTTGTGAGAGCTACGTCACTCAGCACAAGGTTCATCCATGTTGTGGCGGGTGTCAGAAGTTCCTTCCTTTTCAAAGCTGAGCGGCAGTCGCTGTGTGTGTGTGGGGGGCATGGATACATGGATGCATGAGCCTCCTGTCGTGTGTCGATGGACAGTGGGTTGGCTCCACCACATTTTGTCTTCTGTGACTGGAGCTGCTGTGAGCATGCTTGTGCGGGTAACCTCAAGACTACAGATGCTTTTCTTGAGATGTTATGTCTCAATAAAAAAGATCAATCAGTTTTATATATATGTATATTTAAAGATTTATTTATGCGTACAAGCTGGGGTACAGGCCAGAGGCATGGGGCAGCGAGAGGATTTACCAGAGACAGAGCGGGGAGCAGAACAGGCAGATCAGAAACACACTGCTGAGGGGAGCAGCGGGCGAGGCAGGAGCGGTCTGCCGCGCCATGTGGGAATCTCCCCGGCCGGGCGTCGAACTCGCGTCGCCGCTGCCAACAGCTTCACAGCGCAGCTCTTAACCGCTGCGCCACCAGGGAGGCCCAATCAGTTATATTTTTTAGTGTGTATCTCTCCATATTCACTTTAAGGTTCTTAGTTTTATTTCCAAGCTCTCAATTTTATTTCCAAGATACTGGAATTGTTTTATTTACTAGCATATTTTCTTTTACGTAGTTTGTGTCATCCATAAGATTTGTATTTTGATAAAAGCATAGAAGTGTAGGTGGTCTTTTTCAATGAACACAATCCTGGATAGCTGCTCTTCAACAAGGTAGTGTCTTCCTTGAGAGAAAGAGCTGTTCTGTCTCCCAAATTAGCTGGACGGCGAGTGTGCTCTTTAGCATAAGGAGAACCAGGGCAGTACTGTGTTGTGATAGCAAAGCAGGAGACTGGTGCAGGCAAGAAGTGTGGAGTGCTGTGAGCAGACAGGTGAGATTTGGAGTGTCGTGGAGTTAGTGACCTGAGCAAGACAGAGCGGGTCATGCTGTGAGAGAGGGCACAGACGGGACCGTTGGTGAGTACAGACGTGGAAACCTTTGGCATTGAAAGGGACAAGACAAGCTTCTCGGTGGAGGGAATTAAAAAACATTTGTTATTGAGTGAGCATATTTAAAAACTGATGGGGAGGATCTGGGTGAGGGGAGGATCCGAACAGGTGAAAGAAGGGTCCTTGTTTCACTCCTGAGCAGGTTGGAGGGGACCCGTTGCAAGGTCAAGGCCAAGGGCCTGATGCCTGGTGGGGGGCACCTTCCCTACATTGCGAGGGGAAAGGAAGAACACAGGGCTGCCACGCTGGGCGCAGTTGGGCCGTGGGGTTGGGTCTGGAGAGAGAGGAGAACTCCCACCTGGAACTTCTGGGGTTTTTTCTCTCTAAACTAGGAGATGAGTTCACCTGCTGAGAGTGATGGATTAGGAAGGGGAAGATGCTCCATTTACGGGGCTTTGAAAAGGAGTGGTAGTAGCCACCACACTTGGGGATGTAGATTAAGCATAAAGTGAGAAGCACTTTCTGTTCTTTAATTTTACACACTTACTGAATTTCTACCAAGGCAGTTCTTAGCCAGGGAGCTTATAAACTCATGAGTGTGTGGGGACATCGTTCACGTGCAGTGAGCTAAGAACAGCACTGAAACCACAGAGCTCATGTCTCCTCAGGAAGCATGGTCTCTGGGCACGCTCAGGCCTTCTGGACAGTGGGCAAGAGCGGGCGAGCTGCAGCTTCCATGCAGCGCGGCCACAGGCTGTGCCAGTCGTCCCACACGTTCAGTTATTCTGAACCAGCGTTCCCCGTGCAGTTCACTCACGTCGGAGAAGCTGATGACTTGAAAGAAAATTTCATAAAAATCTATGACTCCCTCAGAGGCTCTTGTTTGTATACCTGTTTTGGGAAGAAGTTACACAGCGACCTGGTGTGTAACTAGACTTCCTTGCAGCCTTGTAATTTCCCAGTTTGGGGATGATGAACTCATCTAGCTCATTAAGGATAAGAGGCATTGTTTGATTCATTCAAGTGTTTTTTTCTCTTCAGCACGAGGTTAAAAAAAATACATTCCACATTTGAATCTAGGACTTAAAAAATGCCAGTTGTCTAAATACAGTACCATATTGCGATAAATATAGCTATTGAAATTTTAAAAATCTATTCACAAAACTTTATTTTAATATTCATAGCAGAACTTTTTTTGGAATGTTATCTGAAAAACAGAGGACCATTTTATTATCAGAGCTGAGTATTAATTAGGGTATTGTTTCAGATATAAAAGTTGATCTGCCACTGAAATTCTATTTGAATATGTATAGTTCCAAGCTTGCTTTGTGTATTTAATAACTTTAGTACCATAATTACTCTGTTTACAATTAAATTTTGGTGAATATGCTAATCTGGACTATACCAGTGAGTGATTTCAGCAAAGGGCAGTGTCGATTTGCATCTTGATGGGCTTTTCACTTGCATCTGCATTTCGTTTAATGAAGCGGGAGAAGAGGTGGTCAGATTATATAAAATGGATTATGTGCTGGTGAACTTTTTCTTTGAAATCTCTCTGTTGGGTTGTTTTCTATAATAGTGGATTTGCATTCCTCCAAGTAGGCAGAAATGACGTGGAAAGATTTAATTTGTTCAAGATTTGTGAGCGCCAGTTTATCTTTGATAGAAGAATCATAGCAGGTATCAGTATCATTATTAGAAGACACCTATCATGTATGAAAGAGATGGTTTAATTCAAATTAGTATTTTAAGTTCTTTAGAAAACTCCCCGCCTTAAGAAATAAGGGCTATGTTTTTTAGTAGTTTTGAGCAGGGGCTTATGGTTTTAAGTGAGTCTCCTTTCTTCCTTTCAGAAATCACCAGAAAAGGAGCATGGAGATAGTTTCATAATCTCTGAAACTGGGGTTTTCTGTAACTCTGAACCCCAAAACATGAGTGAGAGTCAAAGGCAGTGAAAGTCAAGAGGGGTGCTAGGTGTGTTGAGAGGGGACGCGCTCTGTTCTGAGACGCAGGTCTCAGGCTAAGCTGGCAGCACGGTGTTCTCCATAGCACGTGGCACGCCCAAGGGCCACACCGGCCAGCCTTTGTTTGGAAGAGCAGGGGTTGGCAGCAGATGAGGTGTTCTGGATCTTCATGCAGGGGCTTGCTGCACAGGAGTATATGCACATGTCCGTGTTTACCAGTCTGCAGGTGCACGTGAGCCCGGTATCAGCTTATTGCATCTCAGCTCTGGATTCTCCTCTCTTTGCTCTGATTGTCTTGAGCTAGAGGCTGCAAACGTTGGGTTTTGTTAGTAGAGTGCCAGGGAAGGACCCTGCAAGGTGTTAGGAAGGGGCCTCTTGCTGTCGACAGTGGGTCTGTCCTCCCTTTAAGTGGGGGCTGCTTCCCCTGCTCTCCATGACTTTGTCTAGCGCCTGGCAGGCACCTTCTTGCTTCCCTCAGCATCCCCAAGGTGGGGTCCTGTGGACCAGCCCAGCCTACTGCGTCCCAGAGAACGCTGCCACGCTGGACCTGGGAAGAGTTCTTTCTGAGTACGTGCCGTTGGCCTTGCCCCATGGGCTGTATTCCTGAGAGGTCTGACATCTTCTAATTGTCAGTCAGCTTTTACAAATTAATACTCATTCAAGTTAAACTTCCCTGTTGAGTTTACTTGTATGTCTCCTGACTAGACCTGACTATTAAACACTTAAGATTTGTGTTAGTGTTAATTTCATATAAATAAAAAAAATAAATAATGCCCTAGTGTACTACTTGATTAATTTTTAGGAAGTGAGCATGCAATTTAAACACCACCTGGACAGGGATCTAGAAGGTCTCCAGGTCCCCAGAAGCCTCCTCTTCCTACGGTGTTTCCTCCCCAGGTGGCCTCTGTCCTCTGACTGGCACCCCCATGGGTTAGCTTTGTTTCCCACCACTGCATTTAAATGGGACCACACATTCTGTGGTCTTGTCTGGCTGCTTTTTCTCAACATAGGCGGTTCATCCATTTTATTATTTTCCTGTTGATTGACTTGTGGGTTTCCCATTTTACACTATTTTGAATAAACCTGCTGCTATCAATTCTTGTATATGTTTTTTTGTGTTTTTGGAAATGTTTTCAATCCTCTTAGGTACACAGTAGTGTGGGTTCCTTCTAGCCGCTGGAGGTAGACACCTTGGTTTTCATATGATTATGAGCTCTTGATTACCCCTTTTATCTTTTCTATTCCATTTTGATGATTTTCTCTATTGACGCACATGGTCCCACCTTTGGTCAGTGGGGCATCTTCCAGGCCAGCTCCTTAGACGTTTTTAAGGTAACTCCAGGGCTTTTGGTAGCTTCTTGTATCTGAAAATGACAGGGTGTTCCAAGTTTGTTTTGTATGTTTCCAGCTCCAGATGTGGAGTCGGGGAACATGAAGTTATTTCTGCAGGGAACCTTTTAACAGAAAATGGTACTTCAAGAATTTACTACGATAGTTGTAAAAGTCACCCTTTTTGGCTGTTTTGAATCTGTGCTCTCATGGCTGACACTAAAATTCCATTTAGCAAGATTTTGAGATGAGTAAGAAAACTAAGATAATTGGTATGAAGAACCAGCAGGGGCATCCTTTTACCTTGAAGATGTTTAACTTAGTAAGAATCTAAATGATGAAGGTGCATCAGTATTCTGTAGGAAAAAAATTAGGTTCAGTAAAGAGTGTTTGTAAATACGGAGTTTGTGTATGTCAAGTGGTAGTAGGTGAGTATTTGCTAAAAGGCCAGCAGCCCTTGACTGAATGTCGTACGTACGCACGTAGGACACGTAGGCTCAGCACCCAGCTGCTTGGGTAATGCCGTTGTCATGTCTTCACAGACTTCTCTCACTTAACCAGACAATCGTGCAACTCCTCTTTGTCTGTAAACAATTTAGGGAACTACAGATTCCTAAAAAGTACTTGTTAGAATCTTTTTCTGCTAATGGTTTTAGAACTGATTTGACTAAGACCACTCAACTGCCATTATACCTGGACTGGACTCGAGGTCTCTGAATTCTAGTCTAGTTTCTTTTATAGTAAAACGCTGCTTTCCTTGAATGTCATGGTAACTTGTCTGTTAGTGATACAAATGAATTTTGAGGTTCATCTCCAAAAGGACAGTTGATGAGAAGGGGAGCATGGGGATTCTGGGGTCACCTACTTTGCCTTTGCTGTGAATCCAGCGACTGAGCAGCCCCAGTTTCTTCCTGCCACCCTTCTGAAGGTCTGCTCTCATTATAGTAATTGTGGGGTATGTTGGTGAGGCCAGGTGTTCCTGCATGCAGGTTGCTGCTTTCTACCACTTTGGGGTATATGCCCTTGGAGAAGCTGCTTCACTTTGCTGAGTCTTCCTTTCCTTATCTGCAAAATAGGGGTGACAATGTCTCCACAGATTTGGGAGGGTGCACAGGAGCCTCTCTGAGACATCTGCCCTTTCCCCTTGTCTGTGTGTATCTTGTGTTTCCAATCTCTGTACTATGTTCTTATGTCAGTATTGACCTTTATAAACTTTTTAATGTGTTACTACAAAGTATAGATTCCCACCTCAACTTCATAGAAGAATTCTTTATTGTTATATAGCATTTTTAGTTACGGATGGTGTTATGTCATTGGGACTTACAACCAAGGTTTTTCTTGACAATAATTCCGTAGATCATTTCATTTATTGTTTTGAAAGTCGAGATAACCAAATAGGATTTGATGTATTATCACAATTAGCAGATATCCTTTGAGTTTCGGAGTACGTTGGAATCTGAACAGCATCTTTATTGCACAGAAACTTTCCTTAGTGAAAAGTGGAACACTTCTAGGATATAATTCTGAGTATGGCTTTGTTTTATATTATAGTGAAAATGCCTCGTGTAAAAGCAGCTCAAGGTGGAAGAAGACAGGGCCCTGCAAAGAGACATCTTGCAGAGCACTTTGCAGCTGGAGAGGTGATCACTGACATGACAAGAAAGGAGTGGAAACTAGGCCTACCAGTGGGCCAGGGCGGCTTTGGCTGCATATACCTCGGTAAGTGTCTGATCACTTGTCAGTCCAAACAGTTATCTGCCTTCTTAGCAAAATGGTTTCTCAATGATGAACTTTTACAGATGTTCCTAGTAATCTACAGTCCACTTAGCATTGTGTTGTTAGGCAGAAGTACATCTCAGGAGTGGAAAAGAAGATGGTTGGCTAAATCATGATAGAAAAAAAGAAGAGAAAGTCACTGAATTTTTGTCATTAGTGAGCACTACGGCTTTAGATTTTGGAGATATTCTATATTGCACAGCTTTCTTTCCCCACCTCCACCCAACTAGGATTTCTTCCCTCTGTTTTGGTTTATCTTTGATATTTTCAGATCTTTAGCAAGTGTAAATCCCCTTCCCCCCTTTCTCTACAACCCTAATGATCATTGTAGTGCAATCAGGAGAGTGAACCTGCATATTAGACCTGATTAGATGGCCTGTTAATGAACATACTCTAAAATTTTAGGGTGTCTGTTGTGGAACCCTGAGATTTTTGTTTATTTAAAAAATATTTGTTTCTAAAACTGCTTCACCAGGATTATTGTTGTGATACAGTATATTTCATGTTCGCTTTTAATGTTTCTCTCCAGCTTTTTCATTCTGTGTTCTTATTCCACTTCCAGTCTTTATTTCATTAGTTGCTGCCATGGAGGTTTATAAAATTTTATTCTGGTAGTGGAACCGTTCTTTCAAGCAACATCTTACTGAGATGCTAATGTTATAGCATGGATTAGTATCATGTGGGGACCAGAGCTTTACTGTATTTTAGGATTCCTCTAGGTCAGTGGTTTCTTTGGGAAATAGCAGTTAATTCTTGAGTTTTATTTAGGACCATACCCATTCCAGTGAACCAGGCTCTATCGATTTAATATGAAAACCCTTATAAATTATGAAAGGTTAGTAGCTATGCTGGCCAAGAATGTAATTTTGACCTTGTGATGTAGAGACAGTAGCTGATAGGCTGACTTTCCTGCAGATCGTGTGCTCTCTCCACACCCCACGCAGAGTGGGGACCTAACTGTAAACAGTATCTTCATCTTTCCTTAACTGGTTTTCATGATCTTTCGCAAATTTAAAACTGTCTTTACTTGTGTGTGAGCTGTTTTGTTTGTACATTTACTTGAGATTACAAAGTACCATCTAATAGTAAGTATTTTTAGTAGCCAATGGTTGGTCAGATTTCTGTAATAAAACTTTGCTTTTGTAAACCACAGTTGACCAGTCAGGAGAAAGGACTTGCCTAAACTGCCTCCAGTTTAGCTCTCTGTGCCCAGAACAGCCGCATTGAGGGTCATCAGCAACTCCTGCTAACTAGTGAAAAAGTTGCCTTTGAATTTTCTTTGGGTGTTTTCTGTAGCACTTGACACTGTTTATTTTACCTTCTCCTCAAAGTTGCCTCCGTCGTCTCCGCTGTGGCACGCCTCCACCCCTTTTTTCCTTCCTCCCTTCTTGGCCGTGCTTGATCGTCTTTGGAGATACTTCTGTGTTCTCTACTTTTGTTCTTTTGCCCATTTTTCATCCTTATTCTCTGAATCTCACACCTGCTGTTTCTCTTCTTTATTGTTGCTTTCCCTGTCTTGTCTGTCTCAGCCCCATAACCTGCAGGCACCCTGCCTAGATGCCCCACAGGCAAGTCTAAAACTTGCAGCCTCCTTTTCTGCCTGGCGATCATCTCATGAGCAGGAGAGGACTGCAGCTGAGTGATACCCCTCGAGCCAGACGCTGGGAAAGCATCTCTGGTTTTCTTTCACTCATCCCCTGTGCCCGCGCCCAGCCCTGTGCTTTACCGTGTGCCTTCTAGGGCCATTCATTCCCCTCCAGCTCTGCTGCTGCTCCTGAGTGCAGGTCATTTTCTTGTGTGGGTCCTCACCGGTCTTCTCTGCTTGCCCCTGCCCTCTCGTATCCCATGTTGACAGCGAGACTCGAGGGACCCAGTCGGCAGGTCATTCGCCTTCCCGTCTAAATTTCTCCAGTGCCTGTCGCGTGCTGTGCCAGAGTTTGGAGAAGGACATACAAGCCCCTTCTGTCGTCTGGCATACAGCTAGGGAACTTGTGTCTTCACCCTCTTACCTCCTCAAGAATCTGTGCTCACCATTCATGTTGTCCTTTGCCTCTTGGTATTTGTAGGTGATGCTTGTTTCATTTTTCCAAAGCAGCGTAGGGCGTTGCTACATGTTTATAGTTCCCTTGTGCTAATCCTTTCATAAAACTACAGGCTACATTGGAGTTACCTGTCTTTCTTCTGGAATAAGCATGTGCTTCTTGACAATGGGGCAGTCCTTGCTATAGTCCTAACGCCTGGCATGTTTTGCAGTACTTATTGTTTGAATGGGTTATTGAATTTCTTTTTCCCCATCATGTCACTTATGTAGTAGTATTGGGTTACTATTCTCATTTTAGTATTTTTTATCCTAAATTTTAAAATAATCTGGTCTTGCTTTATTACTAATTAAGTTCCTAAGTGATGTTCCTTGGATGCTGTTCCTTAAGAAAGCCCAGACCCCTTCATCTGCCATTTTTATGATTTGGAGTGTCTTCTCTAGTCTGGAGGATTTTAGCTGCAGCCCTTTCAAAATCCTGCTGCTTCCCAGGTCGTGGGTGGTTTCTGGGTTTCCTTTGCCTGCCCCTTTTCATGGCTTTCCCTGCTTATGGAGACTGCCTGGGGCTCAGGCCCCCCCAGCCCCTTGCCTCTGACTGCATCTGCCACGGGGAGTCTCTCCTGGTTCATGGCTTTAGACACGTGGCATTTGTGTTGACGACTCTCACACTTGTTTCTCCAGTTTGGACACGGACTGCTCTGAACTCCAGACTTGGGCATCAGCTGCCCATTTAGCATCCGGACTTGGGTGTTTAATAAACATCTCAAACTTAGGATACCCCAAAGCACTAGCTCCTCCTTCAGTTTTTTCTCTCTTAGTCATTAGCAACATCCTTTTTCTAGTTGTGCAGGCCAAAAGCCTGGCCTTGCCCCTACCTCCCTCCCCCTTCTCGCCTGCGGCCTGTGTTTCGTCAGCAAACCCTGTTGGCTCGTCTCTGAGGCTGTGTCCACTCTGCCCACTCACCTCCTCCTCTGCCTCTGCTCTGCTTCACGCCACCGCTGCCTCTTGCCTGCGGTACAGCCTAACTGATGCCCCTGCTTCTCCTGCCTTTCTTGCTCTCTTCTCCACAAGCAGCCCAAAGAATTATTTAAAAATCACATTGATCTTGCCAGACTCTTCTCAGAACCAGCCGTTCGCTCCCTGTCTCAGCTCGTCTCAGCCTCGGCTGTCACTGCTGCCTCGTGTCCCCTTCTCAGGTTGATCGTGCTCCCCCCGTGACTTCTCCCATCTGCCTCCTGTTACGTTCCGCCTCACTCGCCCTTCCCAGGTGCTGTGGCCTCTTCGCTCTTCTCCGACGGAGGCTCGTGCGTCAGGGCCTTGTGGTCTGCCTGCAGGGTCCGCCCCGTGCTTGTCTGATGGCTTGTTCCCTCACCACCTTGGGGCGGCCCCGGTGACGCCGGCAGAGCTTCTCCTACCACCCTGCCGCTGCCTCCCGCCCGTCCTGCGTCACGCCTCCTGTCCGGCCTGCGCCGTCCAGCTCACTTTGCATTTAGTTGTTGCTTGTTCCTGCCTCCGAAGTGTCAGCTCCATAAGAGCAGGTTTTATTTTCTCCTAGTCACTGCTAACCCCACTTGCTCGAAATTGTCATATAGTAGGTACTTGGTAAAAGTATTTAACGAATATGGACAACCTTATATTCCTCATTCAGCACTGCAGGGCAGCTGTGCTTCTTTATTTGCTTGAAAGAAAATGACAGCCTCATTAGTTATTCTGGATGGCTGTTCAAAGTTCTAGTGCCAACCTCCTGAACTCTTGATCTAGATGAGTTTTATCGCCCCAAACTAGTGCTTTTGGGAACGGTAGCCCCCTCTTTTCTTACCTTCCTGACGATCCTTTTTAAAAGGACTCCCTATTTAAATTTAAAAAATCAATGTCAGTTCCCATCCCCGTGGGACTTCCCAGCACACATTAGCAGCTTATCAAAGGCCATGTGTACTTTTGAATGAAAGAAATCCTTAAGTCAGAGTTTTCCGTTCTTAATTGATGATTGTATTGAATGTGCTGGCCAGTATAAGATGCACTCCAATTTCAGATATGTTAAAACAAAAAGTCTTGGAATGATGAATTTTACTGTTGTGGTATCCTGGACACTATTTGGGGACTGAAACTTATTCTTTCAAGGGGTTTATAGCTCTACAGACCGAAATATTAATGAAGATTAGGAACTGGCCATTTATGATGTTGCTGCCTCGTACTTCTGATACCACATTACTTTTTTCAACAGCTGACATGAATTCTTCAAAATCGGTTGGGAGTGATGCACCCTGTGTTGTGAAAGTGGTAAGAAAATATTTCAGCTGGTTTTTATCTTTTCTACTGATTTAGTGTAGTAGTTATTTTGTAAAAATTCTTTTTCATTACTAGAATTAATTAAGCTACAGGTATTACATTTTTTATAATATTTCATAAATATGTAACGAGACACTAAGTAGCTTTATAGTTTTAAAGTTGAGTTCAAAAAGTCTCTCTTCTCTCCTGAATTAGAGAGGCACTGGGGTTTGGGGGAAAATGAGTAATAGCACACAGGTATGCAGATGTAGAATAAAGTCAGCTCATTCTTTTTATTTGGGCTGTATTTACAATGGATGAATTGCTTTTTATATTTTATAATACTATGTTAATTTAATGAAATTCTCTTTTACTTTGTCTTGTATTTGCTTCTAAACATCTACTTGGTCATTTTTTCTTCTTCTTGTACTTCCAGTTTTCTTCCTTTCTATTTTAATAAATAATTTAATGTTGAGATTAGTAAAGCTTGCCAAGACCCATTTGACTAAGCTCCCATCAGGTAGCCACGCCAGTTCATAGATTGCTTTTAACTGCTATTTTTGTGTGAGTGTTTTCAGTGTTATCCATCATTTTGCTTGCCATCATCTGTAATGTTCCCTTTTTAAAATTCTTTGATGCATTTGAAGAACATGGGTTTGTTAAATAGAGGGGGTAATGGCATCTGCTATTTGGACAAGTTACCACGTAAACCCTCCTCCCTAAAGACCACAGACCTCTGCAATTAGAGTTGCCCCAAGGTTATTGTTCAGTTTCACTCTCTTTTCTGAAAGGAATATATTTGATTCCTTACGAGTTAATAACTATTTTGGACCCGAGTTCTTTTAGTGTGTTTTAAAAATGTATTTTAAAATATAAAAATATTTTTATGAATATTTTTATAAGGAAAAGCATAGATATTAAACAATTTGAAGACTTTTGACAGTGCATATACCCACAGCTGTAACTCCCACCCTCATTAAAACAGAGAACATTTTTGTCATCCCCAAAGATTCCTTGTGTCCTTTTCTGGTCAAAACCCTACTTCTTGGCACACTCAGCAATACTTGTCTGAGGTGTTTTTCCCTTCTTGCTGTGGATGGGTTGTTCCTGTGGTAGAGCAGCATATGAATGTAGACCATCATATGGAGGGGTACGCCTTCGTCACTGACGTTTAGGGTCAGCTTAATATTTTAAGGGTTCATCCGTATTGGTGTAGCAGTTGCTTAGTTGATTCTGTTGCTCAGCTGTGGCGTGTTGTTTGCACTCAGAATTCAGTGCATGTTCAGCCGTGGTGTGTTGCGTAGTCTTAGTTTGTTTTCCATTTCCTGTTGATGGACATTTGGATTGTTTTCCAGATTTGGTCTGTCATGAATAAATTTTCTGTCAACATTTTGTATCGTGATTTTATGGGTATAGGTATTTATTGCTCTTGGGTCAATACCTGGAAGTAGATTTGCTGGTTTACAGGGAAGGGGGATATTTGAATTTATAAGAAAGTACCAGGTAGTTCTAAAGTGGCTGTCATTTTGCACACCCACTGCTGAGGTGTTAGCACCTGGGTTCCGCATGTCCCCCTCAGAGTTGGGTGTGTGGGGTTTGCGTGTTAGCCGGCGGGTCGGGGTAGAGTGGGGTCTCAGAGTAAGGTTTCCTTTACTAGTTTTGAGCACTTTTCCATTGTGCTTGTGGGTCATTCATCTCTTTCGCCTGGTAGGTGCCTCTCATCACGGGGCTGTTTTGCTTTTTGTAATTGAGTAGTGAGAGTGTTCTGGATACAAGCCCCCTTTTTCAGATATATGTGTTGTAAATATTTTCCCCCTGTTTGTAGTTTGTCTGTTTATGTTATGAATGCTTTCTTAACATCTATTGAAATGGATTGCAGGATTTTTCTCCTTTATTCTGTTAATGTGGCAATTACATTGATTGGTATTTGAGTGTTGAACTAACTTTGTATTCTTAACATGCCCTCCACTTAGTTATGGTGTGGTGCTTTCTACGTAATGCTGAAATTGATTTGCTAAGATTTTGTTAAGGACGTCTCGGTCTTTTTTCATGAAGGGTCTTGGCCTTTGCACTTCGCTTTTAGTGTTCTAAATGAGGGACGTGTCCAGTCTCCTGTTTGGTTTCAGCGCGCTGCGCTTGGCCCTTGGCCCTTGGCCCTCAGTGTCACTCTTCCCTCCTGCTGCCCTGTGAAGGAAGTGGGGCTGCGTGGGGTTCACTGTTTCTTGCCTTTTAGAGGTCACGATCCTGCCTCGCCTATTTTCTCCCTCCATTGTCTGAAAGTTGTAATCTCCCATGTTTTATCCGAGTTGATGTTTGTTTGCAGTGCGAGGACCCACCGTGGCCCCTGAGTGGCGGCGCTGTGGGGCTCTAAGGCGGGCCAGGGCTCACTTCCCGCCGCTCAGTCTCTGCTTGCAGGTTTCTTCTCTCTCTCTCCTGGAGTAACATCCCTTTTTGAATATGTGCTTTACTGAATGAGAGGAACAAAAATGCTTCCTATTAAATGGGGTCATTTGCCTGGAATTGCAGAATGTTATCTACAGCTTGTCTTTGATATGACAAAGTAAAATATTAAAATCTGTGGGTAATATTAGGTTCTTAGGAACTTTCAAAAAGTTTCTATTGACCCCGATGACTTCACATAATCTTGAGGTTCCCAAAATATGTTTACCTTTGACCCCTCCCCCTTGCTTCTGTTTCACCTGCATGGTCACTTCTGGGCCTGGGAGGAGAGTTTCCTGTCGTGTCTTCCAGGTGGTGCTGGCGAAGAATCCCTTCTTCCTTCTGTATGAGCTGAGCTTCTTTAGATTGTGTTTTATTGTGGAGTTCTTATATTACTTTATTGTGAGTAACTGTAAATATTTTAGTTGTGTTCAATGTAACTTCACTTTTACTTGCATTTGTATTCATAGAGCTGTGAAAAAAGTAGGTAGAAAGGAGTTTTTCCTAAATGCTTAAGGTAGCAAATTCCATTCTAACTTTAAAGCCACTTGTTATAAACCTAGTTCACTCCGCTGCATCTGGCGCCTGCTAATTTAGTTGTTTGCACTAGCTTGCATCACTTCTTCTCTTCATAATTAGGACAGTGATAAATATTCAGTTGATTTCTCTTTTGCATTTAATATTTCAGTAACATTTCCAATGTCATTGTTTACCTGTGATCCTGGAAGAATGCCATAAACAAAACAATATTACTGATTTTCTTTTTCCTCTCCATAGGCGAACTTGGTAACTGTCATTTGCTTTTTCTTCCCCATATCTGTCTTTCCTGTATTCCTTTAAACCCCTGTAATGCTCATTCTGTTTCAATTTATTTACTAATTTCACATGCTAATAGCCTTCTCATGCTATTGGTTGTTTTAACTTCGTATGTTTATATCATCTCCTTAACTAGATTTTATTTGATCAGGGCCTTATTTCAAACTTTTCTTCATGCTGCTCTTAAATGCCTATTCTGTTCTTTTGAAAACTAGCCATAATTCCCTGTTGCCTTTTAACTTTTCAGAGCCACCCACTCCCACCTTTTATCTAAGCCTTTTAGAGTGCACCCATTTATCATTTACCTTTTGTGATATGCTGTGACATAACTGTGTCAGTTATCTCCCTTTTTTTTTAATTCTTAGAATTATAGAATATTAAAAGTTGAAATGGTTCATCAAATACAAACATAAAACATGAGTGCCATTCTGGTATTAAAATCAGGACTACTTATGACCATTGAAAACACTTAGGGGTTATTAAAAATTATATTTTCAAGGAGTAAGTATTACTCTTTGGAGAAGTTTCATAATTACTAAAAAAAAACAAGATGCAAAACTGAATGTTTAGCATGGACTTAGTTTTTTAAATAGCTACGTGAAGAAAACATTTCAGACAATTTCCAAATTTTCTAAATTGAGTGTATATTTTATCTTTAGAGAAAAAGTAGCAGATGTTATTTAAAAATCAATCACGCGCAAATTGATCTTTAATGTGAATTAGACTCACTATGTAATAGCATATCAAACAGTGGCTTTCTGTCCTGGGTGTGGAGTCTCGTTGGGGTCTCTCGTGCAGGGCCTGGTGGCAGGGGTTCTGAGGGAAGCTCCAGGGGCCTTATGCGCGGGGTGGAACCCCTGCTCAAGCCTGTCACACACGGCACCTCGCTGTTGGCCGCGGTCGAGCAAGGGTGTGTTTCGTTTTGTTGGGGATCCTTTCTGCCTGTGGGTGAGTGCAGGTGTCTGTGCTTCTGGTGTGAGCCTTCCCCTCGCTGGGACACTTGTTGATAAAATTGCTTGCTTAACATTTGGCCTTGAGGTGAAGTTAAGACACACATTATTCAAGGTAGATGGTTAGGTGCATACCAAAAATATTCTCCTTCCTGATGACGGAGTCTGGTTTCGACTGGGGCTTTAGTCCTCATCTTACGCGAGCAGCCCTGGCATTGGGGTGCTGGGTGACAGGACAGTAAACTTGTATTCTCTACCTCTGGATAGCGAGAAACCTTTTTGTAGAGACATGCTAAATTGATAATAAAAAGCTGGATATTGCAAGGAGAAACAGTTCTCTTCTGTGTTTTCCCGTTGACAGACTTGATAAGTAACGTGCTCCTTTGCATTGCCTGCCCCCCTTGCAGCCACGCTGGGGGCTGAGAGCAGAGCTGGAGGTGGGGCTCATATTCCAGCAGTTCTCTATGGCGTGGACACTTTCCAGCAGGGCTGGCTATAAATCTCTCTTTCCGGGTTCCCTGGAGAGAAGTTTGCAGACTGATGTTTAATTTCTGTCATTGATGTTATGAGAAGTGACCTGAATTTTCAATTCATATATCATAATTTTTTGGTAGGAAGGAGGAACTTTATACAGCTTCATATTTAAATGGCAGCCAGTTGCTTTTAGATGGTGCCATTGAAATATATCACATTTTAATTTTTTTTCTGTTGTCATCTTCATTTTGACACTTAGAAGTCTTAAAGAAACGTTTAGTGATATTCTAGTTAAAATGTCACTCCCAATTTCTTTTCTAAATCTTGGCTATTACAGAGTTGGCAAAGTATTTTAGATTTGAAATATGTTAATAAAATTTTAGTTATGAGTTAAGGTATTTTCTTCAACAGACACAGCCAGCTTTGGCTAGAGTGCAATGCCAAAGAAGTGTAGATCCTTTATTTTGTTATAATGGAATCTTATTGGATTAGAAAACGTCTGAAATGAGCTCAGAGAGCCTTCATTGTAGTGAGGCTTTCATTATAATAGCCTGATTTATATAGGTTGATTCTCATTATTATAAGTTCAATAAATTATTGCCTGAAGGAAAGCTTGAAAATTAAAGTTGATATGACATAGGTTGAAACTGAATAAATCAGAATTTTAAGATGATGGTAATAAGCTAGGATTTGTCTTAGAAAAATTCTTTCAAACCTGAATTATATTAATGAACTATTCCAAAAGCTAACCTTTGGAGATGGAGAGTACCTTTACCAGAATTTCTTCTGGAATTTCCATTTTTCTTCCTGTCCGCCCCCGAACCTGTTCTCCTGCTGAAGGCTGTTCTGAGGTATGGGCTCCAGCGCTGATGAGGTCTGTCCCCTTTCCGTTGCTGCCAGGGGAGGAGCCCAGGCCATGACCACTCTCGAGCTTCAGAGTCCACAGTGAGGGATTTGCCACCCTCGTCTCGGTGTAGGGGTCCATTTTCTGCCTAAGGGCCAATACCCGTCTCTGCCAAGGCTGGGCGGAAAAGCACACTGAGCTGTGACAGATCCGGCCAGTCTGCAGCCCGTTTGCTGTTGACTGCTCAGTCCTGACTGGGCGTGGCCAGTCAGTCTTCCTGTCGGTGCCCCAGGTAGGGATCCTTATCTTTCTGAGTTGTAAGAAATTTAAGATATTAGAACTGTGTGTGTGGTGACCTACATCTCAAGAGGTGTCCCTCGTATTTTATACGGTGCTGTAAACCAATGTCACCTCAGTAAGAAATAATGCAATTTCTGTACCCATAATTTAAGAGATACTTTATTTAGCATTGTGAATTATGTAAACATAACATAGAAAAACACACTGCCAGCATTTGAATTTCATATCAGTTTTGAAAAATTAAAATTCTTTTCTTTTACGTCCATCCTTTCAAAGCTATTAGAATTGAGATCCCATTTATCAGCATATTAAAAATGTTTTACAATGTATCAAAGAGTCTACTCAACTTAGAAATTTTGCAAAATAATAAAATCATTAAAATTATGTTTTAAAAGAACTGTGTATAGAGTAGTTTCATTTAAACCCCAGGGAACAAAATTAACTTCTGTGACTGTTCAGAGTATCTTGAATGGTGGAAAAATGAACATATCTTAATTACCTGCAAAAGGCATCTCCAGTTGCCAAGAGCTACATATTTTCACAAATTTTCTCTCCGTTCAGGTTGGGAGTCTCTTCACATCTCCTGGTGCTGGGCTCCCCCTTGAGCTCCAGCTGCACAGAGACTCTGGCTCAAAATAACTTTCCTCCCATTCTTACTCGAAGAAAACCCTAAAATTAGTTTAGAAATGTTAGCTTCCTCATTTAAAGTTTTCACTGCTTTTCAGAACTTTTCTGATTCTCAAAAATACCAAAACATTAAACAAAATACCAAACATTAAATATGTACTAACCAGTTTTAATGAGACAAAATTTACCATTTAAGAGCTTTAGCAGTCTAAGATCTTTCCCACCCTTTGTATTTATTTAGCAAGGCAAAACTCCCAACAGACAGATAACTTCTTGCTGTGTAAATGAGTATATGCCTCTTTGCAAATATTTCTCTTAATACCCCTTTAACTATCACCTTGAGGTAGACCAGTGAATTTGGTGGAAAACAAGTATTTGAGCCCTGTTTTTTCCTCTTTTGATGATCATGTGGGAAGTAAATTGTAGAACATTTTGATCTGATATACCTTGGGACCAATGTCAGAAGGAAAAGGATTCATTTAAATGGATAGAGCTTGCTCGCTGGAATCCCAAGAAAACTCTTTTTTGTGGTAAGGAGTGTTTGCCCATCCTGATAAACTCAGTGAATCTAATGGGAAGCAGGAAAAGAAAGAGGTTTTGCCACTGATGGGTGACAAATCATGTATTGAAATTTATTAAATCTCAGAAATATCTTGTTCCTTGGTGATACTGTTCAGGTGATTGCTGATTTTTGCTTGAAAGAATGCTTAATTGAAATGAAAGTAAGTTTAAAGATTCTTCTTAAACTTTTTACAAGACTGAGCTTCATATTTAGTTTTGTACAGAAAAGGAACTTGAGAGTAATGTAAGACTTAGAAACTCTTCAGAGAATTTCTAAAATATTTCTAAAGAGTTTGACTTAATCGTACACATGGTTATAAACTTAAGTATCAAAACTTTATTGTTTGGAAAGAAAAATTGAGTTGTCTGTTTTAAAGGGTCATTGAAAATAATTCAGTAATTTTAAATACTTCTAGTAATAATTAACTCTTATGTTTTAAGGAACCTAGTGACAATGGACCTCTTTTTACTGAATTAAAGTTCTACCAGCGAGCTGCTAAACCAGAGCTAAGTAAGAAATACTATACACATGTTTACTCGTTTTAAATGACCTTGGTTTCTTTTGTTTTGTTTAAGCTGAGACTGGAGCATTGGGTTTTATATTATGAGTCTTTATTAGATTTTACTTTATAACTCATTTCACTTAAATGAGATTTGTATGAGAGAATTTTGATCTCTTTACTGGGTTTGTTAGGAAAAGATGCTACATGCGTCGATATATTGATGTATGGAATAAAGTTAATAAATGAAATATGATTTAGGAAGTTTTGTCATAAATTGAGAAAGAACCCTAATCCATGACTGTGATTCAGGGATCTCCCCATCTTTTTGAGTATTTTTCTAAAGTCTGGAGAGCAAACATCTGGGGGCATGGGGGTGAGAACATCATACGGATGCGCTAGAACAGACTGGCCGGGGGGAGCAGGACCCTTCCGAGCTGCCTGCGTCCACCCGCCCCTGCTCCCAGCAGTCGAGGAACCCCCTGCTGGGGTGGTCAGGCGTGGGCATCTCAGGGAAGCTTCTGTCTCCCCTAGAGCTTGAGTAGTTGAGACCTTTTAGAATTAACTAAAAAAAGACTTTGAGATTGAGGTTAAAAAAAAACTGTTTACATAATGAGAGATAATAATTGCAACTGTGGTGCTTGGTTTGATTTTTTTCAAAATGTTCTTTTTCAGATTTTTCACTTTGAATTCAAATTTTAGGGCCGGAGAACAAAACTATAGGTTATTAAAAGTGATTCGTTAAACTCCTTTTCATTTATTGGTTATGATGTACTGTTCCTTTTTATGAGCAAATGAAAGTGAAATCTCATTGCATTATAAGTATATTTTGCTCTTAATGATTAAAAAATTATGTTTAACAGAATTGAAATCACAAGCATCTTTTTTAACTTGTAGTTCAGAAATGGATTCGTACTCACAAGCTGAAGTACCTGGGTGTTCCTAAGTATTGGGGATCTGGTCTTCATGATAAAAATGGAAAAAGGTAAAACTCTGTTTTGTTTCTCTTCTTCCTGTCTTGAGCAGTCACTGTTCAGTTGGCTTCTCCTGGAACTCTTGGCTGAGCACGTGCAGCAGCGGCCCTCATCTGGGCCCTGGGCGGCAAGCGGTGGCGGGCGTGCAAGCGGCTGTCTCTGCCCTCTCACCCTGCAGCGACAGACTGGCAAACCCCACTCGCGGCGCTGCTCAGGGCTGTCCCCTCAGGCGGGGGGTGTCCCCTCAGGCGGGGGGGGGGCTGTCCACTCAGGGTCAGGGGGGTCTCCAGCCAGGGTGGAGCGGTGCCACTGATAAGCCCAGCTGCCAAGCAGGACAGCCAGACGTGCAGACGAGCACAATGCTCCCTGTCCTTTTCGTGGAAGGAGGCTTCAGGCTTTTGTGCTGGGCGTGGCGTCTGCCCGCGGGGTGCTGCTCTCCGTGAGGTTGTGGTCTAGTGGCTGAGAAAGGCGATGGGACTGCAGCAGATAGAGAAGAGTCAAGGGCTAAATTGTGTGGCTGTGACTTAGGTGTGTAGGAGTTCAGAGACTGGAAGAGACTGTGGTTTGCATAGTGGAGCTGGAGCAAACCCCGGTACTTGGATGCAGCTTGACGCTTGAACAGTCTTTCCTGATGCGGTGGCGGTAGGTAATGTGGGAACTTCCACACCACTGAATGAGATCGCAGTTGACAGACCCAGTCAGGTGTGGGCCTGGACGTGGCTTTGTTTCTCTGTGTCCTCCCCTGTCAGGTGGGAGGGTTAGGACTCTGGAGCTGTGGTGAGGAGGACTCGAAAGCACACGATGGCGAGGGAGTTACTCTGGCACGGGAGACATGCTCAGTGAGTGTTAGTCGCGGTCGTCGTCGTCGTCATCATCATCGGTTTTATTTGTTCTCTTATCTTCATTTGGTAGTGGAGACTTTTCCTGAGGCACATTTTGCTTTGTTCATTCCTATCATTTATTTTGTGATAAAGCAGGGACCAGCTGACAGGGCTGGTGCGTGTGGCTCCAGCGACGTGATGGCCCTGGAGAGGCGGAGGGGATGGGAGGGTGACTGGGCCAGCTGGCAGGCACGAGGGCCTTCCGCCACGGAGTGCGGGGACACCGGGCCAGTCGCTCCAAGGGCCTCCCCACTTCCTAGTGCCAGCCTTGCCTCTCAGCCTGGTCCTCCTTTGACATGGGCTTGCTAGAAGTTTCTCCTTCTAAAAGGAGGCATCACTCAAAATACTGATTTAATTTTTAGCTTGACGCTCTGAAATGTCAACATTGTTCTTACAAATAAAGTAGAAAATATGATTGTTCTTCTAGCCCACCTTCCCTGCTGGAGATTCTTCGTTTTCCCTGTAATTGATTTGAATGAATATGTATATTGTGCTTAGAACCGGTGTTGGGATCATAAAACTATTCGCTGTCATCATTACTGAGTCATTTATACTGATTTGTATTTTCCCATTGTTTGCATTGTTTTACCTAAGTCCCCAGCAAAACATAGATGGGAAATTTTACTTTGGAGGAGTTACTTAGAAGTAACTCTCATTTTACTTCTCAGTGGTAGAAGTATCCTTGCAGAAAAATGTAAAATTTCTATGCAGTGTAAGGCACGTGTTTCACTTGATAGTTTAGAAGTAGTGCGGCGATGGAGAGGTTGTTTAGAGTAGCCGTGGACGTGACCCGATAAAAAACAGGCATTTACCTGATGTGTTGCATTAATAGATTGTATGTGGTCAAGAGTTTTTAGCTTCCTTTTAGAATGTCAGCAGAGGTTCTATTCTAATTACCCATATATTGCTTTAATAATGACACACACAGCCCTTTTTTTATGTATGTGTGACCCTGGTCCTGTCCCTCAACCTTTCAAAGCCTGTTGTACAAAGGAAAACAGGAAGTCAGAATTAATTGTTCCCCCTTTGTCACCTTAGGCGTCAAGGTACTGGAAAATCTTACATGGATGAATGTTTTAGCACTGACTAATTGCATGACTTTGGACAAATCACTGTCCCTCCACACGCTTTAGGTATTTTGCTTATTAAGAGATGTTTAGACAAGCCATCTCTAATTCTCTTTCAATTCAAACAGGGTTAGCGTTCTGAAATATTTGTTTAGCATGTTGTCTTTTTTTTTTTTTTTAAAGATTTATCTATTTATGCATACAAGCTGGGATACAGGCCAGAGGCGTGGGGCAGCGAGAAGGTTCACCAGAGACAGAGTGGGGAGCAGGACAGGCAGGTCTATGGAAACACACTGCTGAGGGGAGCAGCGGGCGAGGCAGGAGAGGTCTGCCGTGCCATGTGGGAATCTCCCCGGCCGGGCGTCAAACTCGCGTCACCGCTGCCGACAGCTCCACAGCACAGCGCTTAACCGCTGCGCCACCAGGGAGGCCCAGCATGTTGTCTTTTAATGTTAGGTCTTGCTTCCCTACTGATCTCTACAAATTGTATTTTAATCTTCGACACCTACAGTGTGTAAGTGGGATTTTATGTCCTACTGATGTTTATTTTGATATATTTAGTGTGATGGTTAAAAGCATGGCCTCACCACTTCCTCGAGGATAGAGTGCCGAACATTGGTCTTCGTCTGCGGTGAGATGGGCTAACGGTGCCCTGTCAGTGGGCACTCCTGGCACTAGAACACCTCGTGCCCGTGCCCTCTTCACACCAGAGCTTCATAAGTGCTAGCAGGCTGCTGTTACGATGACCAGGGTTCATTTTAGCCCCATTGGAAGATGTCCTGATTATGCTGAATGTGGTCTTGGTTTTTGTTGATAATCAGATAAGCAGAATCTGGAAAACCTGATAAAGTTAAAAGTGCTCCTCAGAGCAAAAGCTGAGTGGTGCTACCGCAGCTAGGGGAGGCTTTTCAGCGCAGTCTGAAGCAGAGCACGATGCCACGTCTGCCTCGGACTGGAGTGCGCGAGAAGACCTCAAAGCATGAGGTCCTGTTTGCTCATTTGGCACCTGTGGGAATTGGGGCCCAGGGAGGTACTGTGACTTGGCCAAGGTGACGTAGTGGTTTAAGGCAATCCCAAAATCTTTACATCTCCCCAGGATATTGGCAGTTCCCCAAACATTGGCCGTTGCACATTTACTATAAATCTTTTTATACCATTTCAGCAATTTTATTGAATTTAGCTATTGTTAGAACATCTCTTAACATTCTTGACGTTAGCAGAATGCTAATACTGCTAAAGTTTGCTCTAAATGTAGAGAAAAATAGTCACAGTAAGAAAGCTAATAGCTAGAAACTTGACTATGAGAAAAATCAGTGATATTCTTATTTGGATTGTTTCATCTTTACTGTAAATGAGTCTCTTGGTGTCCCTTCCGTTATCTTACACTGAATGTTGAAATGGGGGCACTGCACGGTGAGAGGCAGGACTGGAAGGACTCTCTACTCTGAGATTTCTAGTTGGAGGAAATTGTCTCAGGTGTTTCTCTTTTTCCTCCCCCTCCCCCGATTTTTTTTCCATTTCTTTCTACTTTCTCACTAAACACTGCCTTGGAAAATTTGCCTTGAATGGAGCTTACACCTTGCGAAGTAGCTTTTCCTGAGTTATATTTTGTTCATTGACTTTTCTTGTTTGTCTTCAGTTACAGGTTTATGATAATGGATCGCTTTGGGAGTGACCTTCAGAAAATATATGAAGCAAATGCCAAAAGGTTTTCTCGGAAAACTGTCTTGCAGCTAAGCTTAAGAATTGTATGTGAGCTCCATTCTTGCTTATGATCCGGGAAAGGCTGGCGCTCGGTCCTCTGCTGGCTGGTGTTGGGTATTGCACTAATTAATTCTCTGGTGCTTTTATAGCTTGATATTCTGGAATATATTCATGAGCATGAGTATGTACATGGAGATATCAAGGCCTCGAATCTTCTTTTGAGCTACAAGAATCCTGACCAGGTAGTTTGATAACATTAATTTCTACTATTGAAACCCTGTTGTTTGAAAACAAATAAGGTTGCCTTGAACTTTTGAACCCATGCAGAAGTTTTACTTTTGGAAGTAAATATGGTAATAATAATATTTCTTCTTGACACTTTTATCTAGTTAACATTCTACATTTTTCATGCGATTTGTTGGCACTTTATCAACTTGGCTATTTTGCCCTAAATAATATTCTGAAGAAGTGCTTGTGATACAAAATGAATTTCAAATAGCTATTTGGGGGTGGAAGCTTAAAATTATATAGTGCACCAATGAATTATGTTTGCCTGTCTGCTTTGTCATTTTTTTTATTTCCTTTGTTCAAGAAATCCATCAAATGTAAGTGTTCTGTTACTTGGAAAATTTGGTCTTTAACATGTTGATTATTCAAATCAATTGGTTTACAGAAATATCTTAGCTGTCTAAATTTGTATACCCTTAGTGTTTGGAATTTAAATGTGCATTTTTTTAGTTTATTGCATTCTCATAATTTTTACTTCTTAGGGAAAGGAGGAAAACCAGTGTTACCATCCCTTTACTTGGGTCAGTTTAGTTGGAGTAGATGTAGACAGTATTCTGGTAGCTGCTTTCATGATTTGATAAGTAAAGGTTAGTTGGCACTCAGAGCTGGGCTGCTGTACTTAATACTTCCTGTGTGTGTTCTCACTTTCTGCTTCATTTCATAAGAGGGATATTGAAACAGCGATACTCTTGACCATTCTTTTTTTCCCTCAAATCTGCTTTTAACTTCCTCTTACTCAGTGTTTCCTTTGTCCCGCCTTTATTTTTTCATCATCTCAGATATTTGCCTCCTTTCCCCCGTCTCCATATGGTGGCTATAAGGAGCCTGTATCCACAGAACAGAACAAAGTTGCTGTGCTAAAGCTTCTCGTGGGGAAATACTAAAGGTGTTCACAGAATTTCCAGCCGTCTTGTTTGAGATGCTTTTAGATGGAAACTCCCCCCCCTCCCCAAAACCGCATAGCTAAGACTGAGTGATAAGGGTTCTATTAATTGAAGTAGGCTGGGTTTGTACAACATAATAAATGAAAGCTGCAGCTTTACTTCACTTTGTGGTTGACCACGACGCTGCCTTTTGTTTATATGGAAATATTTTTGCAGTTCTGTTACCCTTCAGGCTTCTGGGTGGGATTATTTTTCTAGTATTTTATGTTTGTGCTAGATCCAGCCTCAGACTTTTGTTTCCGTTTCCTCTTGTGACCAAATGCATACATTTGTGAGATGGATACCCAGAATTCAAAATGTAATAATAGAAGAGAGCGAATCTGTTAGCTTTGTTTGCTCACCAGACCCACGTGTCCATGCCCACGGACCCATGTGCATGTCATACTAAAATTTAGTTCTCATTAAGAACACTTGACTTTAATATTTAAATACATGTGGATAAAACCTCATCAAAAGTTCTTCAGGTCATTGTTATCATCTTCAAACTCTTCATCAAGTGAATTGAAAGGTGATTATTAAGAGGGAGGCGCGTCGGGAGGCCGCGTGGGTGGCAGTGTCGTCGCACCACGGCGACTGTGCCACAGCAAGTGCCGGTGGTGTGTTTGGCGCTTGATTTTTTTAGACTTTGTGACCAAAAGCATATAATCCTCGCTCAAGTTGAGGAGCACGCTTAGTTACAAGCGTAACACATACTTGTCTAAAGAAGTTCATAAAGTCAAGAGACTTATCTGGACTGTCTACAGGGTCTTTGAGCGTCTTTCTTTAAATAACCGTCTTTCACGGTGGCTACCTGCTGGTGTTCGCGTAGTGGATCTAACTTGTTTGGGTGCTCAGGTGTGGCCTTGTAGCAGAATCTAACCTCCAGCGACAATAGTTTGTTTCTGGACTTTGAGAGCGGTCATGTGTAATCATTCTAGCTTTCTTTGTTTTGACACTTGGAAACTTATAGGTGTTCTTGGTAGATTATGGCCTTGCTTATCGGTACTGCCCGGAAGGAATTCACAAAGAATACAAAGAAGACCCTAAGAGGTGCCACGACGGCACTATCGAGTTCACCAGCATCGACGCGCACAACGGTGTGGGTATGTCCGCCCCGGAATGAGACTCACGCCTCCTGCCCTGGCCGGAGGCTTGGCTCTGCGCCTTTCCTCGCCTCGCCCTTCAAGTGCCAGGACGTTAGCCTTGCAGGGGCTTCAGTCCACCGCAGTGAGGGCTTCTTTTTGGTTTTATTTGGCTTACTTGAATGTTGGGGTTACCCCTCCACCAAATCTGTAGGCTTCTTATTTAATTTTATAACAGGAAAACTTTTATTTGCTATTAAATGTTAGCTGATTTCTTCATTGGTCATTTCTTTTTTCTGTGCCCAACACCTTGGAGGAGCCAAAATCCCCAATTTTCTGGTTCTCTTAATAGCCTGTAACATTTCTAATATCTTCAGGTTTTCCAGGGGTAGTATTAAATGTGCCATTGCTTTATAATTTATTTCCTAGACTAATAGCCTCTGTTTGAAACTCTAGACTAGTTTGCCAATTTGGGTTTTAAAGTAAATTTTAAGGAGGTAAATTACTTCTTTTTTACAGTCCAGTATTCAGTACTTTTATTAGATGTAGTCGCAATTTTTATGATGTGAAATAGACTGTAAATTGACTGTTTTCCCTTATTGCTTTATATATACTTGAAGTTATATCTTTAAAATTATTTCTGTGCTTAACCTGCCTCTTTTGCTTTCATAGCCCCATCAAGACGTGGTGATTTGGAAATACTTGGTTACTGCATGATCCAGTGGCTTAGTGGCCATCTTCCTTGGGAGGATAACTTGAAAGATCCTAACTATGTTAGAGATTCCAAAATTAGGTAATGGGAAACTTGTAATAAATTATTCGGGGCAAAATCATGATGAGGCAAGTGTGTTTCCCTCAGTCTCACAGGGACTGCAGGGCGGCGGCAGTGGCGTGGAAGTGGGGGCAGGTGTGTTAGGGGTGCGTGTGCTGGGGCTCCGGCCGCTGGCGTCGGCCCGTACAGCCCCCCTGCTGCCCGCCATGAAACAGCAGGGACTCTCGGTGCCGTCAAGCTTCAAACAATGACTCATTCTTTGATTTTTAACAGATACAGAGAAAATATTGCGGGTTTGATGGACAAATGTTTTCCTGAGAAAAACAAGCCAGGTAGGAAAAGCCTCTGTGAGTGGCCATAGGGATCTCGTTTTCGGGGAGAGGGAAGTCCCCTGTCCGCGGCGCTGCCTTGGTGTGAGAGCCGGGTGCTGTCAGTGCCCAGCACTCCCCTTCCGGCTCGGCTGCGGCGCTTCAGGCCCGCGGGGCCTGCGCTGCTCCAGGGGCCGGGTCTCCTGTGGCCCCCGACTGGTTTCGGTCGGCTGTTCCTTCGCGTGCCAGGGGCTCTTCAGGCACGAGGGGCAGGGCGGAGAGCAGAGCAAGTCACATTCTGTCTCCCTGAGACTAAGGCTGCAGTTGGGAGAGCCAAGCGCATGGGTGCGTTTTACAGTCTGTGACATGGTTTGTAATGTGAAGGAAAGAAGAAAGCAGGGAATAGGATTAGGGGATGTGGAGGTGGCATCAGGAGTAAAGTGAGGGGAAGATTGGAATTTTCAGGCTTAGGGTCGGGTGGGCCTCGCTGAGAAGCGGCGTTGCAGGAGGCTGCGGGGAGCGAGCCGTGCGAGGGCAGGGACGAGCTTCGTGAGCAGAGGGGCCTCCGTGCCTCTTGCGCTGGAGAAACTCGCCCTCTTAGGCCACAGCAGGGCTTTGGCTTTGACTTCTAGCAAGAGTGTAAGGTTTGAAGTGGAAGAACGACGTGAACTGTATATCCAAAGGAGTCCCCACTAGCTTCTGTTTTGAGGGTGCACCCCCACGGCAGCGAGGAGGGCTGTAAGCAGGAGCAGGCTGTAGTTGGGGTCACTGTAATAATCCAGGCAGGAGGTGGGCGTGGAGAAGTGAGGTGTGCCTGCTTGGGATTTATTTGCAGTGCTTTCCAAGGCTTTGCTCATTTGCCTCCTTTTCAGGGAGGTCTCCTCTCACCTTATTCTACTTAAAGTTGTGAGCTGCTAACCACCTGAAGAAATGGAATGTTACAGACTTCTTAGAATCCCCTCCTCGTGTCTCCTGCCAGGCAGGAGCCTCTCCCTCTGGACTAACACATCCACAGCCTAACTTCCAACGCCAGAGATTTGGCTTTGAAATGTGGAGAAATGGAATCATAAACTGAGCCATAAAATTCCTGCCCTCATGAAATTAACCCAGTTCTGTCGGTCCTTTTTCTTTCACTCAGTTTTGTAGTTACGAAGTTTATTCCCCTTCTTGCATGGGGTTTTGTTGTTGTTGTTGATTTTTAAACTTTATTGAGGAATAATTGATAAATATAACTATGATACTCTGATTTGATTGACATTAGTAGGGTGATTGCCAAGATCAAGGACAGAGCACAGCTCTCGCCTCCGTCGTTAGCGGCGCTTCCGTGTGGCGAGACACCTGCCGTGTCTTGTCAGCCGGCCGCCGTGCTCCCTGACACCTCCGCTGCACCTTTATTCGTTTGCTCATTGCCATTTCTGCTTGGGACCCCACTGCATTTGTGTACGACGCCGATCTCTTCTACTGCTGAGTTGTTGCCACTCGTTGGCAGTTGCGAGTGCCGGTCACACACATAGGTGCACAGTTGCCTGCAGTTGGTTGGTCGGTGCTCACACGGGGAGGGCTCTGGTTTCCTCTCTGCCCCCGTGTTTACATCCACTTGGCCCAGTAGCCCTGCTTGAGAAGACCTTCCCCTCCATGTGATGTCACTTTCTCGTACATCAGGCGCGGTCCTGTTTCTGGGCTCTTCCTTTGTTCTTTATTTTTCTTCTCGGGCCGCACTCTCTTCATTGCTGGGCCTTGGTCTTGAGTCTCATTGGCTGGCCTTCTAGTCCCCCAGCACTGCTGTTCTCTGAACGTGGCCGTGCCGCTCGCTCTTCCAGGCGCTCGTGTCTGCGGCGCAGCCTCAGAACCCCTTGGCGGCTCCCCGTGCACCCGCTCCCCTCGCCTGCCGGCCGTGGGTGGCTACACTCCCGGCAGGCTCGTCGGGGGCTCTGTCGTCTACTCTGTTGAGTCTTCCAGTCTGCTAAGATGCTCTCTTTAATTCCCCTAACTGTACTTTAGAGTTTTCTCTGCAAAAAAAATCTTGCCCATCTTTAATTTTTTTGTGCTGTTTTGGTGTTTCTTTAAATGATAGTTTTTAAATTTTATTCTGCAACTTTATTTCGACATATAGAGATAGAATAGATTTTATATATTTTCTGGTATTCTATGACCTTGTTAAATTTATCCACTAGTTTTAGTAACTTTTTTTTAATATATTCCTTGGAGCTTTCTACTTACTATTTTGTTTGTGAATAAACTGTTTTTTGGTTTCCTTCCATTCTGTTTTTTGTTTTGCCTTAATGTGCTAGCTAAAAGCACACCTGACTGTTACACTGAAGAGAAGTGGTGAAAGTGGACATCCTTGCCATTTTCCTTTCTTAGAGAAAAGCTTCCAGTTTTTGCGTGGTGATGTTTCCTTTAGGTCTCTAGATTTCTGTCAGATGAAGAGAGGCAAAGGGAGGGATTGTTGTGTCTTTTTCCTCATGTATCTAGAATCGTGCCTGGCACCTAGTGGGTACTTAATGAATATTTGAATGAGTGAATGAGATAAACAGTGTGTGTGGGGTGGGGGTAGGGGAGAGACAGAGGGAGAGGGAGAGAGCGAATGTACAGCACTGAGATGTCTTGATTTCCTGGATGTGGGAAGCTGCCTGACTTGTGGAGTAACTGGGACAGGGAGAACTGCGGGGGAGCAGGGATTTGAACTAGGATTTGAAGTGACGGTTGCATATCCCGGGGCTGGTGCGTGAGGCAAATCTGGGAGTCAGGGGAGGCCAGGCTAGAGGCAGACGTGCGAGTCACTCGTCTGAGGAGGGTCTTTCAGTGTGGAGAAGTCTCTCTTGACTAAAAAGATTTCTTTTCATGGGTGTGATTTAGCCTCAATGTGACTATCTTTCAGAAACCGCTTTTTCTCTTTTATGGGGAAACCAGGCCTTGCTACTTTCTCCTTTCTTCAGCCTATTTTTAGTATGTTTTATTTCTCTTTCACACAAAAAATGCAGCTGTCTTCTGAAGACGTAATAGCTTCCATGGCAAGAAAAATATTGGCTATTAGATTAATTGTATTTTAGGACATTTTGTTTCATAATCTTTATTTTAGGTCCTTTCTTTTCCTACTAGCTTTTTACAAACTATAGCATTTATTTCTGTATGTATTTAAAGTATGTCTTCTGTCTTACAGTTTCACAAGTGTTTACTTTGTATCTCAAAATACATTTTTTATGTCACCTTTCTGACAGTTCCTGAGTTTAGAAGTACTTTCCATTGAGAAAGTATGGGATAGAAAAAAACATTTGTTTGCATTCTAATTTTACTATAACCATTAATTCTTTTATTAGATATAAGAAATAAATGTATTCATAATAAAAATTGCGAGTAATTGTTATTCTTTTAGGTGAAATTGCTAAATATCTGGAAACTGTGAAATTACTGGACTATGCTGAAAAACCTCTTTATCAGCGTTTACGAGACATTCTTCTACAAGGTCTGAAAGCCATCGGGAGTAAGGATGACGGCAAACTGGACCTCAGTGTTGTGGAGAACGGAGGTTTGAAAGCAAAACCAGTAACAAAGGTGAGTTTCATTATTGAATTATCCTTTGGGTTTCCCGATTATAATTGCAACAAATACTAATTTTAGGAAATTAAATCAGTAACTCAGTAAAGAAAATAACAACTGATTGTCAGTTAAATATTTATCATGTTATATAAAGGCAGGACTCTTTATGACACAGAAAAACGTATAGCGGATTGTAGGAAGAATGAATATTTACTATTTCTTGTGTCTGGTAGCAGGTCATTAAATTCCTAAACAGATTCCGGCTTGAGCTGTTACTCCCCGGGGGGGAGTGCGGACGAGGTAGGCAGGCCACAGTCTGCACGTCCTTTTTTCTTCCACATCACGCCCAAGATTGTCCTTGTCTCTCAGGGTTTCCTGTTCACGAGGCCGCAGCTGGTGTGTGGGAAACTACCGTTTGGAAATGACCATCGAACATGCCCACGTGTGGGTGTGTGGCAGACACCCCGCGCTGCGGTGTGGATAGGTAGCGTCTACGTCCCTCAGGATTTCGAGTTTACTTGTGCGTTGTTTGTTACTGGTTATTGTTGACACCCGAATTACTGATTGTTGATTTCCTTTATGATACGAAGTTATTTAAGTGTGCTAGATGGAAAGGAAAATATTTTTAGAAGAATTTTTTTTTTATGCATTATTGACCTCTTCTTACTGTTGTTCACTGTAAATTCTAGTTGCATCCTTGGAAACCTCATACCCCAAACTTTGGGAAAGGGTTAAAAACAAACTTTAAAATAAGAAGTGCAGCAAAAGAGTTTTGCAATTCTTTCTAACTTACATGGGAGATAGGCACTTTGAAATTGGACCGGGAATTGACTTTTTTTTGACAAATCATAGGTCTTTGTAATTTCACCGCAGAAACTGAAATTATACACATGGTCTACATATGCATTTTCTCTTACAAGTTTTGTCTTAATTGCCCCTGCTCCATTTTTATGGTCCCCGAGAGTGCTGAAAACCACATCCAGCTTTGAAATGAAGAGGATAAAATGGAAGCCTGAGTGGAGTTTTGCAGAGAGGTAGAAAACTTAGAGTGTAGGGCTGTGTAAATGTCCAGCGTGCACCCTGCTCAGGGCCGCTGTCTTTACACTCTTTATAGCTGGCTTTTGTCGAGTTCTTTTCTAAAACTGTGCCTGATGAGCAAAGCCTCTGCTGCTCCTGCCTCCTTTGCGGGTGTGGGTGCTGTGGTTGGCGGAGGCGCGGGAGAAAGTGCTTTCTGCAGGGTGCTCCCTTTGCAGCTGAGCAGGCCGGTCTGCTGCAGAGCGGACGTGTGTGACCCTGTCGTTCTCTTGTGTCCTTGGTGGGACGGTTCCTGTTGGATCATCCCTCCGTGCGTAAACCTTCGTGTAGAAAGAAAAACTAATACCAAGTGGAACTACTTGGAGGTTTTCTTCACTGGTTCACTGCCCTCTCCCCATCACTCGCACAGGCTGTTCTTTGTGTGGAAAAGACACTGCTGAAAGTTAAGGTCAAGATCATTTTGCTGTTAGTAGCAATAGAACTGTGGGGGCGACATCCTTTGTTGGCTCTTGTCTTGTTGTTCGTAAAGTAAAAGAATCGGATTAGCTCAGAATTTTTAAGCTTTTCTTTGTTTCAAGCACCAGGAACATTTTCTTCATATAGATTAGAAATACCCGTATCTAAAACAGGTAAGGGCAGAGATCCACTGGCTGAAAAGTTGGGGACTCCTAGTAAGCAAAAACTTTATCTTTGGAGAAGTTACTAACTAGTATCCCCCAACCCCCCTTTTTTTAGCAAGGATATATAATTGAGGTGTACCAGGAAACTGAGAACTAAGTATGATGCTTAGCTATAGAAACTATATTAATCCTTAATTAGCATATTACTCCCTCTTTTCCTTTGTCGTACCTTTTAAAAAAACTCCTTTTTAAATAGTATATGCTATTCATATTTATCAGCTTCAGATCTCTTTTGGAAAGGAGTCATTTTAATCAATTCACTATAAATTTCTCTTTATGTTCCTGAGAGATCACCATTACGGTAAAACCTGTAAGAATTGATGAACAACGGAATGAAGCACGTTTTTCATCCATTTTTTTTACAGCCATGTTCGATTGTGGTATAGTGTATTTGGAAACTAGAGTGAAATATGAATTTACCCACTTGAAATTGTCTTCATCCTTTGTAGCCTCAGAGTTTTATTTCAGGCACATAATTTTGGAATGACAAGAAGCTAAGGAAGAAAGAGACTAAACATTAACGTGTCCTTATAAAGTACATAGGCAAAGATTTTCTTTGTTGATTTGAACTGAACACGTTCATTAGAATCTGGCCGCATAGCCCAGCAGTTATTGGATTCAGGGTGTACTCTTAAATCAGTATCTAGCAATTACGTTTAAGGTCTAATTTATGTACCTGGTCTAGGCTGGCTCTCTGGGGCTACAAAGATCAATACCATGTAGTTCCATCCTTAAAGAATTCCACCCTGTCCCATCTAGGTTAGAACAGTTTAATTTACTGGAAAGAACTCAGCAAGGTAAAAGGACATTAATACCTCCATTAGCTATTTTCTTGTAGGGTTTTGCTCAAACCAACAAAAAGGACTGTTTATTAGATTCTCTTGGGGCTCCTCCGTGGAGACTCTTTGCACAGGCCTAGGTGTGACGCTGAGGTTTGTGTTTCGCTCTTCACTCTTAGACAGTGTGTATTATCCCCTGTGAATGGCGTGCACGCACCCTTCTCTCCACCTCCACTTTTTTTTAAAGTTAATACTGTGTTAGTAACTGTTGTTAAGTAAATCCCTGCTGGCGCCCAGCCATGGCTCGGAGGGCTGAGCCAGAGCAAAGGCTTTCCAGGGCAGGGCAGGGCAGGGCAGCGGCCTGCACCCAGGGGCGGCTTCCCGTCCCCGCGTGACCGAGCCTCACCTGGAGCTTACTTTATGCCGTGCATCCCGTGTGCCCTCTAAACTTGGTGAAAATCTGTCGCTCTGTTTTATCATGGTGGAGTAGTAGAGAGTCTTTTCATTATGTAATTTATGCTGTTGAAGTCAATGCATTTTCTGTTCTCTCACTGTAGGTTGGCCATAGTTCTGCGTTAAGCGGATTCAGTGGTTACTAAGTTTTTACCTTGGATGCCTCATTTTTGAGTCTTAATTTTGAATCTTATATAACTGGATTTTGTGGAATGACTGTCCTGCCTTAAATTTTTTAGTGAGATGACATATGTACTGAAAAGAGCACAAGTAAATGTGGAATTTGAGGTTTACCAAGTGAACAGATGCACTTAGGTTATCTAGACCAAGATGTGGATAGCATCCTAGAAATCTCTCATGCCCTCCCCTCGGTCATTATGTCCTTATTAAGAGTGATTGATATTTTGAGTTATAACACCATAGTTTTCCGCCAAAACCTACTATTTTCCACTAAAAATATTAATAGTAAAGCACCAAACAATATGTATTCTTTGTCAGTGTTCCATCTGTATGTCTGAATTTCTACACTGTTGTGTGTGGCAGGGGTATTTTGTTTTTCATTACTGTATAGTATTCCATTGTGTAACTACATCATCATCTGTGCTTTCTACTGTTGATGGATGTTTCCAGTTCTTGATGATTGCAGTAATGTTATTTAAGAACATTCTTTTAATGTCTTTGGGGAAACATTTCTTATGGAGTGGGTAATGTATAGTGGATTTACTGGGACCCAGGGATTATGTGTATTCCATTTTAGTAGGTACACCCAAGCAGTTTTCCAGAGCAGCGACCCCAGCTCACATTATCACCGTCAACTTACAGTTTCTCACTGACACTAGCTGTTGCATTATATTTAATTTGACCTATTTTGGTGGATGTGTACTAGTACTTCTCTATGACTTTAAACATTTTTTATATTCCCATGAGTCTTGATTATGTTTGTGCATTTCAAGCCTTTGTCCATTAAAAAAAAATAGCGGTGTCTATTTTCTTTTAATTTGCCAGAGTTGAGTACTTTATATGTGTGTGTGTATACACATTATTTTATACACACACACACACACACACACACACATACACACACACTTTATTTGTGTTGCACATAAACAGTTCTATAAGCCTTCCAGCCAGTGGTTGGTTGCCTTTTCACTTTCTTAATTTGGCATCTTTTGATGAACAGAAGTTCTTCATTTTAATGTTCTTCATTCAGTCTTTTTATTAGTGGTTAGTGCTTTTTATATTCTTTTTTCAGAAAGTTGTCTACCTCAAGATAGCGGAGATAATTCTGTAGAGTCTGCAGTGTAATGGAGACTGACTTGTGTGTGGTGTGAGTCAGTCCTTATTTACCCCCTTTGGGTGTCTAGTGGATCTGAGTAATTTCTTGAAAAGATCGTTACTGTCTGCAGAGCAGGGAGGGGCTCTCAGAAAGCCACACGGAGTTGGGCCTGTTCTGGGGAGCCTTTTCTGTGCCATGGGGCTGCTCACCTCCCTGCGCCAGTGCCACACGGTCAGAACTACTGACCCCATGGGGATGTCTGCCTATGAGGCCTTGACTTTGTTCTTCAAGCTTGTCCTTGATATTCTTGGGCCTTTGGCTTTACGCATACATTTTAGAATCAGCTTACTGATTTCCGCAAAAATACTATTGGAATTTTGATTGAGAATGCATTGACTCCCCGTCACTTGGGGAAAAACTGTTCCCTTTACAAGATTCTTCTCTGACCCAGGAGTGTGGCGGTCTGTATTATTCAGGTGTTCTTTTGTCCGTCACAGCTGTGCTTATAGTTGTGCTCTGTGTAGAGATGAGACCCATCTTCCTCGTCCGTTTGCTTCTAACCGCATGTAGGTCCTGGCGTGATTGTCATAGTGGGGAGGGAATGTTCTTCGGGGGACTCAGTGAACCTGTCTTATTCCCTGAGAACCTTACTCACGCGTGGCCTGAGCTCATTTATTTTTCCACCAGTGTGGATACAGGGCTTGGTTTTCATTGAAACAATTATCTTTTTAAATATCAGCTTTTCTTCTTTGCAGTGTTGCAGCTTCAGGATCGTGAGTGTTTAATTCTTATTCTGAGAATTCGCAGGGACTGCTTGGTGCTCCCTGTTGGTGATGGGATCGCAGCCCTACAAGTCCAGGGCATCACTGAGTGTTGACGAGTGCCCTGTGTGCTGTTGGTTCTTTGCAGCATCTGTTCACACATGGGGAAAGTCAAGTTCAGAAAAGGTCAGGGGACTTGCCCAGGCCCTTGCGTCCTTCTTCTTATTTTGCATTTCTGTAGCTTTTTTCCTCAGGAATTCAAGATACTTAAAAAGCGTCTAGTGATTTTAGACATAAAATACTAAAGGCGTTCAGAACATAACTAGCTGCCCCTTTGCCACTCCCTGTAACTTGCATTGAAGCTCCTTAACTTTGCTAAAGAGTTTTGACTTTCACGGTGCAGGTCGTGGAGCCCGTAGAGGGAAAGGCGAACGAAGAGGGTCAGTCCCGACATAGACGCGCGCAGCGGCATACTAGTTTTCAGGCCTTAGTTTTGTTGGCTCTCTGGAAACAGCTTTCAGCTTCAGTGACCGTAAGTTTGATCGTGTTGAAACTTCACGGTCCTTGTGACGCGAATGACGTTAGAATCACGAGAGGCTGCCGGTGCTGGCAGGTTAAGCCAGGTTTACTGCTTGCAGAAGACCTGTTGGGAGATCTTTCCAGACTGATTGCCATTCCTCACAGGAAGTGAAGCCCGGGGCGAGCAGGTGTGCATAGGGCAGCCGGCGAGCCTGTGGTTGGGCCGCCTGTGTCAGCTCGTTTACTGAGTGTTTTCTGGGAGAGCAGTGGCGGCGGGGCTCTCAGGCAGCTCGTGCCCCAGTTCCTCAGTAGCCAGTGCCAGCCACGTCAGGCCTGCTTTGGGAAAGTGGTGCTTTTGCTGGAAAACGTGTCCCCTCTGGAACGAGGAGCAGTTGTGTCTGCACGGCTGTGTGCGGCCGGAGCCTGCAGTGACTTGTCTTCTTGCACACTTGGGAGTTAGCAGCGGTTTTCCTGGCCCCGTTTTCAGCTGCGTGCAGTCAGCTCCTCCTGGTAAGAGTGGGGTAGCTGGACGGCCGAGGGCCACGTGTATTCCCGACTTGGTGTTAGTCATGTGCTGAAACGTTCTCCTTTGCTAGACTCTTTCTCCCAGACCTGTTGTAATTAGCAAAATGACTTGATTTGTACTTCCTCTTTCTGCTCCAGAGTAGATAGCTGCAAGTGTTTACTGGCGAGAGCACTAAATTTAAGCAAACAGTAACAGCAACAACAAACAAAATGGAGTGAAATCCGCTTGGGTTCCATTATGACTAGATTGAGACCCACAGAATGAAGTTCCTTGTGGGGCGTGCGTGCGACCTACACTGAGGAAGACTCAGTTATGGACTAGAAATGGTCTCTTACAGGGCTTGCGTGGACAGGGGTCTAGAAATGTAACTTGTGTGTGTTCAATGGTTTTGTAGAAGCGAAAGTTACTTTTCTGGTTTAATCTATTTCAGTGTCATTTTTCCTTCCCCCCATCCCGAGCGTGCAGTCTGTGTCGGGCCAGGCGCGCAGAACTTGGTAAACACGTGGTGGTCTTCACCTCTGAGATGTGCTTGGTGTTGGCATGGTCGGAAATTGCACTGTTTGGTATTATTACAGCCTTTGTCACCGAAACTCACTGAGGATAAGAAATCACTTGAATGCATGCCAGAAGAATATTTTTGGATTATTCTTCCAATTCAGACTCTCTTAAAGTCACTCATTTCTCAGCTCATATCCCTTCTTATTCTGACGATATCTGACTTTTCCTACTTTTTCTCAGAACGTAGTTGTAGTTTAAGTCCATCTAAATGTTGCGCGGTTTTGAGGGGCGTGGGTAAAATGAGAAGTCATCTCCTTTATTGCAGTAGCTGGGTAGTTGCTCAACAGGTGCAGATCCATTGGTCTGTGTGACGGACACCACATGGAGCCCAGTAAGGGTGAGGCAGAGGCGAAGCCCAGTGCTTGCCCTCAGGGAGCCTGGGGCAGGGCCTGCCCTGCCGGGTGGGCTCTGGAGCTTTGGGAAGGGCTCCTTCCAGGTGGGAGCGCAGATGCCCCTTAGGGCCAGAGGCTCACAGCAGGGAGGCAGCTAGCCCTTTGACAGAAACCTGACTTTTGGAGCATATTTTGGCCATGCTGGACTAAAAGAAAACTCAATCCTAAGTTGATTTTACAAGTTATTCTGTGTGTCATACAATACTTTGGTTTCATTTATAAATGCAAATCGAGGCCCCCTGTGACCCGGTGTGGAATGTGACAGGTCCACAGGACCAGGGCTCAGAGCGGTGACTGTGGGATGGGCCTTCAGAGAGCCGCGGCAGGCTGTGCGCGGCAGGGGCCTGGCGTTGACCAGTGACCGAGGGGAGCGCCGGTAGAGGGGGCAAAGCTGGCAACAGTGTGTCTGGAATTCCACTCGTAGCCTTATAAAATGCGTAGCATACTCAGGAACTATTACACCTGAAGGCTTTTTGTTTTATTTTAAAAACGGGGCCCAGTCCATAGACCTTTGGCCTTTCCCCTCCAGTCTACCGCACACTGCCGGAAGTCAGGCCGGAGACACCAGCTGAAGTGCCGCTTAATGAAATTCAGTGCTTTACCTAGTGCGTGCTGCGTAAAACACAGGTGTTTCTTTTGTTGGTTGAATACTGTCTGATTTTCATTCCTATGTAATTTACCTGCCTGGAGATTAAGAAAGCTCCTTTTTATTAAATAAGCTTGAAAACAAGATGAATGTACTAGGTTCTAGGGTAGAATGTATTGGATAGCTCCCTTTATAATGAGCATTTAAAAACCTGCCCTCCTGAAACTGGAAAATGCATTCGCTCCTGTATGGGAAAGCAATATAGTTCTGAAATATTCCTCCTTAATTTTGGTCCGAACGAACAAAAGTGTCTGTGTTTATTCCTGCCTAATGCATCACAAATCTGCTGACATGCTAACCTTGGAGTCTTGGCTGGCGTTAATCAGGCCTGTGCACCGGCAGGAAAGATGTACCTAATGCACTCCATCAGTGCAGTTTGCATATGGAAGTTCTCACAGGGGAGCTGCCCTGTGCCAGCTGAGGGTTACCTGCCCACTGCAGTTATTGTATGTAATTATCGAACCAATCTGTTCAGCCCAGCAGGGTTTAGATGGTAATCATGAAGCAACACTTTGGGAAAGAAAGATGTAAGGCACTCTCCCCTTCCTGCATCAGTTACACGGAGTTACAGCCACTCGTTCAGCAGTAGCCCCTACCCAGGCCGGTCAGTGAGTGCCTTTCGAAGTTTCTTAAGATTAGTCAAGTTCTCGTTTGTGTGTGTGTGAAGGATTTTCTTTAGGAACATGGTGGGTCTCTGAGTTCTCATCTTGCCACAGGCCCCGTAAGACTGTTTTGAAACAGTGGAATTGATTGTACTGTACAGATGATCACAGTTGTGACCACTGGAGGCTCTGAGATAGGGGATTTGAATAGCACTTTCCCTTGTGTTCTCTGTGGAACAGCAGCCACATTTGCCACTAGGAAAGGATGATGTGCTGCTGGTAGAGACGGCGCGCCCACGACTGCAACCTTCTCAGGCGAGTTTAGCTTCATTCTACTTTTGAGTATAAACAAGAATGCTGTTATATTGCAATCTCTGAAATTTGGGAAGCTGTAGATAATTTCCTAGATGGTACAACTTTAGGCAAGCTGGAGAAACTTTGCGTCATAATTTGGATTTTAACACATCTGTATTTGAGACTGTTCGGGATAAAGGGATATGAAAACACCACATTCTGACTCTACAGTTCATGTCTTCCTGTGGTGTCACCTGCATGCAGCAGTGGTGAACAGTTTAAATTTTACACGGGATTGACTAGTTAGAAAATGTTACAGTGATGGAAAGAAATCGAATGAACATTCGGGAAGAGTGGATGGTGGTGGAATATTAGCACTGGCTCCGGGCACCACTCCACTAGGAACCTATGCGAAAGCAGGAAGGGTCACAGAGAAGGGTGGAAGACCTTCCAGCCTGTTCTTGAGATTTTTAGGGAAGTCACGTACTTTTAAGTTACAGTACTGTTTGTGACCGTCTTAAAATTTTAGTAAAAAATACACCAAAAGAAGACATGTATTAGTAGTTTGCCATTATTGATTCATAAGTAGAATTTTACCACCAATCTTTCGAGTGCAACCACAATATATGGGTCCAGGCATATGTTTTCCCATTTATCGAGTCGATCCCTGTCCCCCAACACTGTGAAATGGGGAGAAGAGGTGTCTGGTTTGAGTGAGGGTGATATCCAACGTGTGAACACTCTGCTTTGGCAGAGTTTCTGTATAATCAGTCCTGATGAGTCAACTGTGGTTTTCAGCGATGCACTGTGTGAGGCGGGACGGTTATGGGGCTCTGACACCCCCCGGCCTGCAGACGCACTGCAGCAGCAGGTCCTTGAGACCCCGCCCCGGGCAACCACCACCCCGGGGTTGAGCGTGTTCTTGCTACTGGTGCCTAGATTCATACAGAAGCCAGTGGCTGGTGAGTTTGTGTATTTACTTATCTGACCGTCAAACCACATCTCTGTTTCTCTTTACATTTTTTATGTGTGAAAAGCGAAAGAAAGAGAAGGAGGACGCCACCGAATGCAGCGTTGAAGATATGGACTGCTCGGAGGCGCACTTGGAGGCGGCCGCGCACACGCGTAAGTCCAGCAGTTTCGCTCCGGAGCTTCGTCCGTGGAGAAACATGGAGTCATTTCTTCCCCCTAGTAGCTAAGGGGCTGGCTCTGGGTCGTCACCTGGATTTCATCATAGGACCTCAGGAGGGGCCTCTTGTGTGGTGTGCACCCACTGCTTTGGCACACACTGTTCTCGACCGGTCACAGAAGTCACAGTGTGGCCGCAGCTCCTCCCGTCCTGCAGACAGGGCCCGGCACGCCGAGGGCGGCTCCACAGCTGACGCGACAGGGTAGCCCTGGAGAGCAGAGCTTGACCTCTCAGCCAGTGTCTCCCTGCCACGGGGACCCCATGATGGGGCTGCTGGGGAGCGGCAGGGATCGGGGGCCAGCGCACGGGCCACCACCACTGCCAGGGGCCCCGTGCCCTGGCTGCTTGGGGTTCCCCATAAATTCTTCCAACTCTTTTCGCCCAGGCGGTTGGGAAGCAAGGCGTGCAAGCCTGGAATCATTACTTTTGAAAGCTCTTGAAGGAAAAAGCAGGGTGTAAAGTCACTATTTAGGTGCTGAAGGCACGTCCAGTGTGGGGTGGTTCAGAGAGGACTCGTCAAAGGCAGCGGTTGCAGGGGCGGGGCTCGGTTGGACTTTGGTTAAGAAGTGGCCGACTGTGTGTGGGGGCACCATGGGTCGTCCCAAACAGGACCCGGGTGTGCAGTTTCACGAGAGGTGGCGGACTGCTCGGGGAGCCGGGGCTGTGCTGCGACAGTGCCTGTCTCTCTCAGTCTTCCTGTTTGTCTGCTCGTTGGTTATTATTTGATAGGTCCTGAAAAGTTTCTTGCTTCCTCATAGGAAAGGTTTGTTTTTTGTAAAATGTCACTAGCGCGTGAACGCCCTGTTGAGTGAGGCCAGCGAGGGGTTGAGCTTCCCTTGACGTAGCCCCCGCACATGTCTGTGGAGAGCAGAAGCTGGGCGTCGGGCGGAACGCGTCTTCCTGTTTGCTGTCACGTTCACTGTGGAGTCTGGGCAGAGTGTTCCGAGGTCTGCCTGAGGTCCCCCAGGAATCCTGGGGTGCCTGGAGAGGGGTTATCCCTTCGGTCAGGGGCCGAAGGTGTGGCAGTGGCCCTCCTTTCTTTTCCGCTGCTGCCTCCCACCTGCGCCGTCCCCCTCCCTGTCTTGTTCCTTTCCTTATTAGGCAGTGAGGAGGCTCCTGGAGCAGGACTTCGAGGCATGTCTCAGCCAGAGGCTGGCAGCAGCAGCTGTGACAGTGAGTGGCAACGAAATTAAGGAGCATTTTTAAAGATAGAGTAGTAATTCTAATTGAAAAAAAAATCCTTCATTTATGAAACCGGCGGTGTCCGCTTAGGGCGTCATCACAGTGCCGCTGACACTTGTTTAAGCCAAAGCAAAGTCACGGTGGCGCCTCCGTCCACGGCCTGCGGCCCTTCGCTGCCTGGTCGTTGCTTAGGGAACAGCAGAGGCATTTTGGTGTATAAGTGACTTTAAATTGATTTAATTAATTAAATTTAATCATGAAAAATAGTTTATACTTAAAATTTAATGTAAGATCTTTACGCTCATAGTTTTCTATGAGACTATACTGGTGTTTTGGTAATGACAAACAGACCCCATTGCTAATTTAAGAAGAGTCCAGATTTTTTAATATAAAAAAATAAAGAAAAATCAAATTCTAGCTATTCATTCCTATAAACTGAATCACTTCATTTAAATGCTGTTTATTTTCCCATTGTGATTCTTTTTTTTCCCTCTAGAGTATAAGGATAGGTAAGGTATTTTACTATCTAATTATTCATAAATGAGGGAAGTGTTACCTGAGACGGTAAAATGTTATTGATTCTAGCCTAAAAAAGCCACCGAAATGTAAAAATGTAAATATTTGTATATATCAGGTTTAAAGTAACTTGGAGAAGGCACTTACTTTATCATATTTAAATTTTTTTAAAGAAATATGTAATTCAGTGAATTCTGTGTTTCAGGGCTGTAAGATTTTTGTGGCATAAACGTGTTTCAAGAATGGTCACCTCTAACAGCAGCTTTAGAAATGTCAGTTTCTTCATTAACAATTTTATTTTCAAACACAATTTATGGTTTACAATATGGTAAGAGATTTTTCTCACTGTGTGATCTTTCAGAATGCTGTGCCTAGCAAAATGGGAGCAACTTTCCTTTAATATCTATTTAGACCATTTTAAAAGCGTGTATAATTTTCTTGATACACCTAAACTCATTTTGACTAGTTGGGGGTCTATTGTGTAAGAACACATTCTGAAAGCTTTCAAAATGTGTATTGTGTAGGTTTTCTCAAAGAAAGAGCGGGGGTGACGGGTGGTTTTCAAGAAGAACAGAGGCCTCTAATCCTTTTATTTTTATGCAAGGCATAATTTTTACCAATTGAGAAAATTTGGTTATTTGCTGCAAGTAATTTCTACCCCCCCAAAAAAAAATGATAAGCCTTAAAAATCTCATGTATGTTAGCTTTTCAAAATCATGCCAATATTTCAAAATTGTACTAAAAATTAGTTAATGTAGTCATGATCCTGATGGCCGCTGCCCTTTCCCCTACTGTTCATAAAATGGACACGGCTGGCAATCTGCTCTCGTGGGTGTAGTTTTGAAGGACCTTGGATTTTGGACCATTCTGAGGGATTCTTTCAGGAAAGCGTGAACTCTTTACCTCTTGAGTATCTGTGGCCTAGTCAAGAAAGATCTGTAAGAGCGACCTGCAAAGAAATTTCCTACTTGTTGTCTTCCTTCAGCATTATAAATCACAGTGCAGTCTCCCAGACGTGTGTGTCTTTCAAACATTAAAATTCACACGTTTGTCTTTGACTAGACCTTTTACTAGTAGTTGTGTACCATGGAGATGGGTATACTTTTTACAGAGGTGAGAAGAGAAATAGATTTTTCTGCAACAATCAGAATTGAATATTTGGAGAAATATTGAAGCAATACCTGCAGTGAGATCTCCAAGTTACTTTAGATAGATTCTGTGATAAATTCCCAGTAGTGAGTGTTTTCAGTTGTAGTGAAAAACTTTAAATATAGTTTTAGGGGGATAAGCAGCAATGGCATTTAAGATTAATATGTCAAATTAGGACGTTAATGACAAATGCTTGAACAGAGCAATAATCATTGTTAAGTGATTTGTAATATGACTATAGAGTCAAAATTTATTGACGGAGAGATAAACTATCGTATTGTTTATTGGCCTTTATGATATCCAAGTATGGCGATTTCAGACAATCACATTCCCTATGCAAAATTAATTTCAAAAATTTTGAAATTAGAAATTAAAATATCATGGAATATTTTAAACAGGAGGCTATATCACAAAAATTGAAGAAACTCAGAAGTTAAAACCTTAAATAGGCTCTGTCTTATGAATGACAAAAAAATAATCATTTAAGTTTAAAGTTTGCTTTAATTGAGAGTATGTGGCAACTGACTAACATTAATTTCCAAACTGATCTTCCAGTTAAGTAACTAAATAAACCTGTCATCAGAAAACCTTTAGAAACCGTTTATTGTTAGCCGATGTATATGGTAGATACTTTGTCCTAGATTCAAAGCATGTTTCGTGCATTTCAGAAAGGAGTATTGATCTCTTGTTGGTAGCGCCTCTGCTGATAGACACAGAGGGACTTGCACCCCTTCCCCGGCAGAGGGGGACGCAGGCAGGGGAGGGGCACGGTCCTTGGTACCTGGTGCAGCGCGGGGCGGGACGCTTTTCTGGAAGGCTTAACTCCCTGTGCAAAGGCTTTGTGTTTTGGAATAGCGCACTGTTCTCCTGCCCGAGTATGGGTAACAGGCTTTAAAAAGCAACACATTTAGAATGAAAGTCCCCCCCGCCCCCCCGAATCGAATGTTTACATTAGGAGTTCATGTTCTAAGTCATACAGTAAAATGTTTTGAGAGAAATATTTCAGTTTGAGTATAAATTGTGTTTGTTTTACCAGTGAAAGATAGAACTTAAAACTAGAAGGTAGACTTTGTTGGTGTATTTTTGGCATATTAAAAAAGTAATAAAATTTCCTAGACTTTCAGGTTATTAACAGTTACATCTTTTCATTTCCACATATCATCATAGTCTATTAGATTTTTAATTAACAGTGACTGTATATGGAAATACATTTGTGTTTTGCTTTTGTAATTTAATGATTAATGATTCTGACTTCTTTGTTTTCTCTTCAAGGTTCAAAAACCAGAAAGAGAGTCCAGAAGTAATGCTGTGAACCAGTCTCTTTCTTTCTTTCATTTGACTTTTTCTATTTTAAGTGTTTTATTTCCATGTGCATCTCGTGGGGTAGGGATAATAATGAAGTACCTATGTCTTTGAAAGCTAGACTTTTTTATTAAAATAAATACTTTGTACAATTTATTAAGGACTAATTTATAAAATTCCAAAATCTTGAAATTAATCTTGAAGCTCTCCCACTGTACGTGCTGAAGTTCTGGGGTACATGAAAAATTATGACGTGCACTTTCTGATTGTTGTGTGTTTCTGAGTGTGTAGAAGGGTGTTTGACCGGGCCCCTACTTTTAAGGATATATAAAGCTGAAAATAAAGTCTCTTTTTGCTTGATGCAAGCACGTGATTTGTTGTCGCCATAAGACTTGGTTTGTGTTGATTTGGTTCAGTAGCACAAGCATTATTAAACACCTGCTGTATGAAATGAGAGGACAAAGAAGGGAAAGGATGATGAAAGGAAAAGTGAAATGATAAGTCTATCTCTGAGAGAGAAAATACACACTAAAGGCACATTACAGAAGAGCCGTGTCATCATGCCAGCTGGGGGGAAAGAGGAAGGTGATGAATTAGCAAGTGATGGCAGAGCAAAGATTCTAGAAGACCAGCCTCCTGTCAGGAAGCTCCTGTAAGCCAGTTGTATAGATACAGCTTCTTGTTGGCGCACAGATTATTTTCCTTACAGGTTTCATTTTTTTGTATTACATAATATTTGGACAGTCAGCCAAGCACTTCAGTATGTTAGGGATTAAAAATCTTAAGATGTGGACTTTTTTAATTTGCCTTGGGAACCAAAACTTGGAATTGAAACATTTGTGAACAATTTCTGAGCTCCTTTGGGCCCCAAAGGCCAGCCCACCTTAGCCTGGCTAGTGCGCGTGTTTGCAAGGGGTGGGGTCGGGGGTGGCGTTCAGACGGTGGAGAGACACTCTCTCGTTTCTGTAAGCATTTATAAGTATTCGAAATAAAAGTTGCACATTAAACTGGTTTCTCTGCTGCATAGAATGCCCCTAAAGAGGTATTTCAGTGTTTGAAGAAGGGAGTTGACTTGAAAATAGATAGTAGTAGACACCTCAGGAAGGATGAGGGTTGTACCCAGTTTGCGAAACTCTGCGTCATCACAAAGACCGCAGACCTTGCCGGGGCTGGATGTTCTGTCCTCATGTGAGGCTGTGACCTCTGAACTCGTCAGAGGTTGAGAATACAAAACATCTGCGGACTGCCTGGCCGGGCCCTCTCCCCAGCGCCTTCCGGAGCCCTCGGCTCCGTGTCTTCCCAGAGTCGAGGACTGGACTTTGGGGGTGGGGGACACCTCCTGTTTCCTGTGCAGAGTTGGATTTTAGTACTCAGTGTGATGGTCCCAAGTTTATTTGTAACACCTAAATCAACTCTCAAGTTCTGTTTCAAACACATTGATGCTTAAAATAGGACAAAATGTGTGTGGTGTGTTTTGTGTATATGCCTTAGCCTTTTTTTTTTTTCAAAACACAAAAACAGCAAAACCTGTTGGTTAAATATTAAGAAAACAAATATTTCTTCACATATTGTTTTTAACAAGTGCTGGCATTTTCTGGAATGTTACTCTATTGGCAGGTCTACAGAAATGAAAACCCAGTGGCCATAGGAGCCGGTTCGATCCATGGGCTCCACCCCGCTCACTGCTTTAGTTCCTGCCTTATTGCTGGGTCTTCTTACCCCTTTAGTTAATACTTTTTGCTCCGCTCACGTATTCACGTGTTCATCTAGTCTCTGGTTTTTCACGCCACGGTGGATTTACTTGGAACTATTAGGAGCTATTTCTTTGATCGTACTCAGTCTAGAAGCTTTAATCTCTATGCATTTAAAATTTCATTAAAATATATCCAGTAGTTCAGGAGCTGTGTGTGTTTTATTGAATGCTTATACCATTCATGCAGTGGCACAGAAAATAGCCGGCACAAGAAGTGTTAAGGGGAAAATAAAGGCTAAGTCACTCCTTGTCTCTTGGAGCTGCGCTTTCTCCCTTTGCCTTTTTCATTTCTTCCTTGATTCTCCCATCATCCTCAGCTCCCGTGTTCTGATGGGCACTCCTGGTGCCCCCTTGCCTGGCTGTTTCCTCAGATCCTGAGTGAGCAGAGGCGTCTGCACGGAGCAGCGGCCCTGGGCCAGGTCCTGACCTCTCCACAGCAGCTGCTTGCTTTACGCTCTGCGTTTTCTAGAAAGCGGCTGGCAAGGCTTGGAAACAGACTAAGCCCTGAAGTGAAATAGCTTCCAGGTGCTCTTTAGCAGGGCCTCCGAAGACAGGTGAGACGCTGGGGGGCCAGGCCAGCCATGCCCAGGGGGCCTCCTTGAGCACTAATTCAGGCTGCAGCTAAACACTGAGTGGCGAGGCCGCGAATCACGGCGGGAATATATGTAAGTGATCATTTGTGCCTATGACATATTTGCGTGTTCTCTGAGGTTCTGCTCTCAGTGCGCCATATTCTGACCCGCAAGATGCACAGACAATTCATGGTGACTGTAGGACATTTAGAACTACAGAAAAGGGACAAAAGACACAGTAGCTGAGCTGCCGCCACCCCTGGGCAACCTCGGCTGGTGGGCGGAGTTTCTCTGGGCTTTTCTCTGTAGTTTTATCTTCAGGTAACTACCACACTTTATACAGAACTGTGTTCTGCCTTTTGAAACCCTAACGCTACTTTCTTGTTGTTAGAGGTGCTTCGCAACGTGCGTCTTAAGTGCCCACGGTGTTTCCCAGCTGTTGGGCCCTTGCTCCCCCAGCTCTGGGGCAGGGCCAGCAGGTTTTCTGAGTGTTGTGGCCAGGCATGGTCTTGGTGCGGAGAGTTCCGGATTTTCAAAAAGGAGCTTCTGGGTCAAAGACCCAACTTGCATGGGGTCACCCTGTAGTAGTCCAGGTTTTTACAGCCCAAAAAGATCATTTTTTATTTGCTAATAAAAACTGAGCAGTTTTTTTTTATTTGTCAACGTTCTGTTTTCTCTGGTGTATTTGTACTGTTTGTTTCGTAAGGATCTTAACCCGTTGTAAAGTTTGTTGCTGATTTATTATTTGTTGATAAATTTTAAAAAGTCACTATACTCAATCTTTTTCATTGTAATTTTTCTCACTGTTTAAAAATACTTCCTATCCTAAAAGGACACAAGGGACCACAGAGATGGATCACGGGTGAATTGGTGGTGGGTTACCCAAGGGGAATACAAAATGTAAAAGATATAAATAATAATAAAAATATATATATATTTAAAAAAAAAAACTTCCTAACCTGAAATCAGAAATGTTTTCTGTGGCTTTTTCTAGACGTCTTCTTATAGGGCTTCTAGTTTCTGGGGTGTATGTATAGTGAAGTAGGGACCCCCGTGGATCTTTTTGCAGACAGCTCACCGTAGCTTTAGGACTGTTTGTTCAGTAAATCCTCTGTCCCGCCCTCCCCCTCCTCGGTCTGCGATGCCCGCTGCATTACGCGCTGAGTTCTCACACACTGTCTGCTTCTGGGCGGTTCCATTGCTTCTGGCCAGCGCCGCACTGGGTGGCGAATGCCGTTTTACTTATTAATTCCTGTTTACTGTCCAAAGCGCATGAGCCGAAATCAGAATGAAAAAAATTCACTTACAGTCTCACCACTGCGTCAAGAATCCAAAACTCATCCTTTTTTGGATTCTGTTCATGTACGGACTTCCCCCAGTTATGACCGTTGCGTAAGTAAAACTTGGTGGGTTTTTCTAGGTTCTGCGGGTTATTCTGGCCACCCCCGTTCACCAGGCTCTGCTGGTATGGAGCTTACTGGTGACCCTGAAGGACGGACCCGGGAGAGATGCGTTCGCTGCCTCTGCACGTTCGTGGCTGGAGGGTGTGGCGACCAGAAGCCCGGCAGCTCTCACCTGGGCGGTATGTTCACACGGGTGAAGCCCTCGCCGCTTCGCCGTCTGGGGTGCGTCCTTCTGTGGCAGAGCATCTCGTGGCCCCCGGGGAGTTGTGGAGGATTGTAGGTTGGGCTCATTGTGAAGTTGCCTGTAAAATCTCTGCCTTGAGCAAATTTCACTTTTACTTTGAACCACTGCAAATGACCTTCAGAAAGCTCTTCCCTCTTTTGGAAGTTGCTGTAAGTCTGAATGGTGGGAACTGAGTGGAGGCGCCCTAGAGCATAATCTTTGTGCCTGGAGTGTGGGAGCAGGAAGGGGTTTAAAAGCATGAACCCAGAGTTTGGAGAGGGGAGGAGAGCCCCCCTGGTGTCTTTTAGAAGCAAGCGAAGAACTGTTTAGTTGTGTGCCTGGCACGTCCTTGGCTTCCCCCAGGGCCCGGCGTGTCCCAGCTCAAAGAGCAGAGCAAGCCAGGCCCCTGGAGGGCGCTCCAGTCGGCGTGGGTTTCCAGTGGATGGACGAGAGAAGAGTGACAGTCTACTTCTTGAACTTTTCTGGACACAGAGAAGTGTACCTTCATGATCTTTAAGCAGACTTTTCATATTCTGGGCATTTTAGTATCTCTCTCTCCCTCCCCCCAGGTGCAAAAAGCTTTGTTCTTGTAAAGCATGTTGCTGAGGCCTGAGTGGGTGCGCCGCGGAGTCTGGTGTGCGACCTGTCGGTCACACTGGGGGCTAAGGGGTGAATCTGGTGCCCACACAGCTGCTCTCTGCCCGGCACCCTGGGATTTCCATTCCAGAACTCTGGGCGGTTATTTTAAAGCTTATGACAAAAATAAATGGCTTACCCTACCATTTTAATGCAAATAAGGCCGGTTTAGACATTTCTTAAGCTACATATATAGTGACAGTGGCCCCCCACACCACTCCCCTTTTAAAACAGCCCCTAACCGGGGTCTTGAAAGAGGAGCGTCTGCGTGCCCGTTGCTGCAGCCCCAGGTAAATCCGATACCCCACGGGCCTTCCGAAAGCAGACCCGGGTGGCTGCAGTGACACCGAAGTGGTCTTCAGCCCTGCCTGTCCCTGCGGAGGTCAGAGGAACCGCAGCAGGGAAAACACGTTACCAGGTCAAGAATCTGCAACACCTGCTGTTCCCAGGGGCTGAGGGACGCGCGGAGAGGATGTTGGGAAGGGTCCAGCTAAGTGAGCAGCCCTGGCGATACCTGCTTGGTCTTTTAGCAGCCAAAGGGAGGAGGGGGCATATGAAACTTTTCAAATGGTGGGGTTTTCCTTTTTCTTTTTTTTTTTTTTTTGGTGTTATTGTTGATACCCCTATTTGAATGTAAAGTCCCTAACAAAAGAGGCAAGCTTTAGACTGCATTTACTGCTCTTGATGACTCCAGTTGTGTGTAAATATTAGAAAACAGCGGGGTCCTGCATTCCAAGAATCACTTGAGCTGAGCCACGAAGACGAGTGTCCTCCCTGGCATTGTAGTCATACTCCGGGCTTCCTGCTGTTTCTAATCTGTGCGCACAGCCGTGAAAAAACCGGACTGACATTTACAGGCGCAGCAGGGAGACACTTGACGGGGGAATGTTAAAGACTTCAGTACCTCGACTCCAAGTGGCCACCACACATGGCAAATCCTCACAGGAGCGCTCGGTGCAGCCGCCGACGCCGGCGCGGGGCGATCGGTAATGAAGCAGAGAAGGAGAACGGTTTTTCCCCCTCTAAGCTCAACTTTTTAGCAGTCAGATATTTATTGTTGCCTTTTTAAGACCTAAACAGCCAAAGGGAGAATCCAATTCTGCGGAGGTGCGAGGACTTTCCCCTCCCAGCCCGGCTTAGCGGACCGACCACGTCCAGCCTGTTCTGGCCCTGCTAGGCTCTTACGGAACGGTGCTCAGTCAGAGAACACCCCTCAACTGTGAATAAAAATAAAATTTCCTGGCCCCTGCTCTAAGTGGTATGTAAAAGAGGGTCAGTGCTTTCTGACTGGATCCTGACAGACTTTGCGCCTGCTCCGACCCAGGGAGCTGCCAGCTTTGCACGCCATAATACCAGTAATGCAATTAGGTTTGCTGCGCGTTGTCTGGTTGACTTCTCAGCGAGGAGTTTCTTTCCCTATGGGAATAAGACTAGACAGACTGTCATTTGCTATTACTAATTCTGCTTAGCATTATCACTGGAGCTTTTTTTTTTGTAATTAGCTATCTTAGCTGGCTCTTAAATTTTAATAGCCAATTGAAGCTACGTTTTAGCCAAGTTCCATATCTAAATTGCATTCAGTCCATTAACAAAGTTGGTTAAAAGGCTATTAAAACAAAAGCCAATATATGGTGGTTCCCGCTTACACCCTTGCAGCAGCAGCCATGCCAGCTGCCCCCACCCCAAATTCTCAGGGAGCTCACACCCCTCCAACACAGTTAACGCCTGAAGGTGGACTCAACTTTCGAGGGGCCAGAAATTCTAGTTGACGGTATTTGTAACGTATTAACATATTCCAGAATGCCACTACCCATCCCCTTTTCCTTTCTGTGAGACTTCTGGGGGCTTGGTTTTATTTGGTTGGTGGTGATGGAGGGGGAAGAAAGGGGCATTTGATATTCCAACTTAAAATTGACGGTTTTGAAAAGTGAATAATTGAAATGATGTTTTTCTCCATTTCAGCTGATCAAAATTATTAGCAAAACCATCTGAGGCACCTTCTGGTAGAATTGTAGTCTTGCTGGGTTTAGTTTGTAAAACATTCTGCCAGACATTAAAAAAAAAAAAAAAAAGCCTGCCGATGAGCCAGCACATGGGCTCCAAGCCCTGGTCGCCTAATTGATAGTCCTCATTGTTCGTATTTTTGAATTCAGAGACCGTTTCTAACGCGGACGCCCCCCACCCTTTGCCATGATTTTACTGTGATCTTGGTTTTGAGAGTGAGTCCCCTCCAAATTGGGACAGTGGGTCTGTTTCCCATTTTCAAAGATACTTAGTTTCAATTTTTAAAATAATTTGTGATGCAGACTGTCAGACGGGTACAGTCAGGTTGACATTTCGTCTCTGAAGTCATGAGCTCTGTGGGAATGAAGATGTGGGGAGAAACTTGGAGGCAGGGAGCGCAGCCTCGTCACCTTGACTCAGCTGAGCTTGGCAAACAGCTCCCCGCGCCCGCCCTGCAGGCTCTGCCAGTGACCTGCTCTTCTGTTTCAAAAATGTACAGATTTTTAAAAACTCCCGAAAAGTGCCTTTTTGAATGGACCCGTCCGGAAGAGACCAGGGATTAGGGTTTGAGCTTCAATTTGGAAGCCATCAGTGGGTTTGAGCACTTGCATTTCCCTGGATCGGGCCATTCTCCTAGTTAGCTTTTTCTAACACCCTCAGAACTGCTGTCAAGCGTCAGCGTGGCTGGTGCTATCTTCCCCACCGAAGGCCACCTGGCAGACGAATTCTCGCAAAGCCTGGGCGTTGATTAGAATTATGTTCCACTTTAAATACAGTTAGTAACCCTGATCCCATCTCTCGTTCCACTGGCCTCTCCAGGCTGGGGCTGGATGACCGGGCGGCCCCGGGGAGAACGTCGTCTTGTCGTCTTGACCTTCCCCCTTGTGACCAGAAGCGCCAGAGGCCTGTGCTGGGCATTTTTGTTCTCTGCCGGGAGCTGATGGGAGTGGGTAGGAGAGGCCATTCTAGCCAGCGTGAGGGTAGATGCGGTGAAATTAATATGCGATTAAAAATGTATATGTAACTAATTGGCCCTTGATAAAAATAGCGCTGGCTTTGAAAATTGGGTCACAGACTCTGCGCGGCCGGGGCCAAATGGCGGTTTCTCTGACAGGCGGCCGAAGGCAGGAGCAGCTCAGAGGGCCTCTGGCGGCTGGCAGTGGCCTCTGGGGGCTTTCCAGGAACGTCTGCAGTTATGTTCGCCCTCACCCACCTGCACCTCCCGTAACTAACTTTTAGGGAATACTTTGTTGGAGTAGGCAACACTTGGTACATGATGCCTGGTCCAGAAACTGGGAATACAGGTAAAGAAAGAAAAGTCTATTCCATTGAACATCATGGACCTCCAGGAACCTGGAGAGAAAGGAACCCTGTCCTGTTTGTCGCGTTAGAGCCACAGACGCCATGGCAAAAATAAGCTTTTCTTCTCCTTAGTCTGTCCTCATCTCCCCAGAAATAACAACCGTGACAGGTTTAGACAAAGCTGCCGTCTGCATAGTCGTGTGTGTATATGTGTATGTGTGTGTGTGGGGGGTCCTGTGGCCGCGTTGTTGGGTGACTCCAGGCACCATGAAGGGGGTTCCATTGTCTCATCCTTCAGTGTTTGTTTTTTTTTTTTAAGATTTTATTTATGCATACAAGCTGGGGTACAGGCCAGAGGCGTGGGGCAGCGAGAGGGTTCACCAGAGACAGAGTGGGGAGCAGAACAGCAGATCAACAGAAATACACTGCTGAGGGGAGCAGCGGGCGAGGCAGGGGAGGTCTGCTGTGTCATGTGGGAATCTCCCCGGCCAGGTGTCGAACTCATATCACCGCTGCCGACAGTTCCACAGTGCAGCACCTAACCGCTGCGCCACCAGGGAGGCCCCCTTCAGTGTCCGTTTCTTGTCATCTCTGAACATCTCGGGGGTTCCGTCAGGAGAAGCCGTGCATTTTGCCTGTTCACCCCGCAGACAGTGACTCACTCTGGAGCCAGTGGCGTCCTGGCAGGGGTGTCATGGCGCCCCCATCCGCACGTCCACCCGCTGGCCCCAGTGTGATCCTGGCCTCTGGTCCGGTGCATTCCTTTTCCCGGGTCTCAGCTGGTGGGACACCGCCCTTGTTAGTTGCCTGGGAAAACTGGAAGGTATTTTTGGGAAGTCTTGCATGTCTGAAGAGGTCTTAGCCTTTCCTTTTCATGCACAGTTTGTCTCTTAGACTTATAGGTTGGAAGCCTTTTTCTCCAGATTTTGAAGCCATTGCTCTGCTGCCTCCCGGTCCCAGGACTGCTCTTAAGCACACTTGGGGTCATTCTGTCCTCATTCTGGAACTTCTGTTCAGAATTTGGCGACCTTGGGCTGATCTTCCCTGCCTCCACCCACTTTCTGTCTTTGTCTTTGGTTTTCTATCTACTAGAGATTTCGTCAGTATTTTCTTGTAACTCTTCTGGCCTTGAATGATTTCTGCTATCATATCTTTCACTTTCAAGAGCTCTTTGTTCTATTAATGTCCTTTATTTAAAACCCCCTAGTTTTAGTTCATGGATGCAGGATCTTTTTATCACTCAGGAGATTTTAATGATAATATTGGGAAGTTTTCTTGCGGTCTTTTTCTCCAGGTTACATTTCCACTCCCCTGCCTTGCTTATTTTAGTCCTAACATTTGATATGTTTTTCTCAGATGTCTAGTGATCCTTGGCCACCTATATATGTTGGTGAGCCACTAAAAAGATGATTGTGTGTGAGGGGAAGGAGTTCGGAGCTGCCATTTTCGGACTAACCTGTAGAGAGACTCGGGTGGGGGATTTTTAGTAGAACATCATCTCTTATTCTGTAATCTTCAAAAGGCTGAACTTGAGACAAAGGCATATGTGCAGGTATTTGTGCGCATGATCCTAGAGTGGAGTGTGAGAAACTGGGGAATGGGGACAGGAGAGAAGGGGACAGTTACAGGGGTGCATTGTCCGAGTGGCCACAGTAGAGCGCCACTGGCACATCTCAAAGGACTTGCTCTGCCCATCTGCTTTTCTTTCCCATACTTCTGAATTGGGCTTATGGAATAGCCACTGTTCCTGCTAGGCATCCTATGCAAATCCGAAGGAAATAATAAGGGCTATTGAGTTATACTCAGGAACTGGTGGGATCCCGTGGCTATGCTGGAATGAGGAGTTGAAGTGGCAGACTATAGGTACCCCAGGTACTGCCTGGTAATTATTTTAAAGTCTTTCTTCTTGTGTGGTACATATACACAATGGAATACTATTCAGCATTCAAAAAAGACAAACACATGCAATTCACAACAACATGGATAGAACTAGAAGGGATCATGATCAGTGAAATAAGCCAGAAAGAAAGAAAAGTATCGAATGGTTTCACTTATAACAGGAATATAGGGGAGCCAAATAAGAATGCGACATTCAGCAGGGAAGGAGGGGAGGATAAGGGCTCAAGAGGGGGAAAATGGGGAGCACGGGGGACTATGGTGATGGCTTCACAGGTGAACAGGTGGTGGGTAACCTATGGGGATTACACAATAATGTAAAAGATATGAATAATGAAAATTTAAAAAAAAAAGGGCAGCACACTTATATTCCAAAACAATAAACACAATAAAAAATGTTGAAAAAAAAATCTTTCTTCTTGGACTGGTCAGTTTCCCCAAAGAAGATTCTTGCTATCTCTTGCCTAAAGGGTTGAATTTTGAATGCTAAAGTTAAGAGAACCCCCATTAGCTTGGGCTGCAAAAACAAAGATACCAAGGACCGGATGACTTATAAACAAGAGATTTATTTCTCACAGTTCCATGTGCTTTATTGTATCTCCTGTTCCTGGCTTTCAAAAATTCTTTCTTGTTTTTCTCTTTGCACTAGTACATCCTCCAAAAGCTTCCTTCAAAATTTGTGAGAGGTTATTTTTAATACTTGCACAGATTGCAGTCTTTAGTCTACTTTCACATATAGTAGATAGTTGGGCTAGCTATAGAAGTCTTGATTCAAAGTTCTTTTCCTTGAGGTTTTTGAAAGTGTTGTACTTCTATGTCAAGCTTTTAATATTGCCAAGGGGAAGTGCAGTGAATCCTGATTAAGTCTTCTCTCTGAGACTCTTAAGATCTCCTTTTTGTCCTTGATATTATACTTTTCCATGGCTTGGCAAGAATTCTTGTTATTTGTTGCACTGGGAATTTGATTATTTTTCAAATATTGAAGACCCACTTTCTCTTAGCCACTGTTCTAAACCCTGGAGATACTACTGTGAATAAGAAACAGATAAGGTTTCACTCTTATCGAGCTTGTAATTTTGTTAGCATGCAACCATGGGTTACCCAGGGACCTCAACTGTTAAGGGGTGCATGCTCTAAAAGGGATTCAGCCATATGCCACACAAAGGTGAAGGAAGCAAACTCTTAGTGTGAAAGATTTTAATAGAATTAGTGTACATAGAGAAGGATATTCCTAATAATAGTTTGCTAATAGAACCCCATAAACCATCACCTCATGGACAAATGCACAACCAAATAGGGTCTGCTCAAAGCAGGGCTCCTTGCCACAAATCCAAGGCATCTTGTGGTGGGCACCCACAAAAAGTGGTTAAGCAAGTCCAGAGAGCTGGGATAGAGATAACACGTCAATAATGACTGCCATTGTTTCTTTAAAGTAGAGCCTCCCCGTGTGTCTCTTGCACATGTTTCTCCTCTAAGTCCTGTCATGTCTCTCCTCCAGATGTCTCCTCCAAGTCTTTCCCAGTAGTACTGGGTGCAAGTTGGACCAACCACAGAAGCAAGAGAAAGACTCACCTGCCCTCTTTGTTATATTAGGGTCTCTCAGCTCTGCCTCTAGCTCCCAGTAGCTCCCCAGCTCATGAAATCCAGTTCGTGGCACTCTGGGACTTGTAAATAAAGGTGGCTGCAGAAAAATGGAATGAAGAAAATGGCACCTACTCACTGTGCTCCCCCCTTTTATGGAGATGCATTTTCTGATAATGTGATAGGGGGAAAAGATAAAAGATAAAAATACGGTAAGTCCAGCTAGTGACGCGTACAGTGAGGAATGGAGAGCATGGATCTGCGGGATCTTGGACTGTGTGTGCCATGCTACAGGGTGATTGGGAAAAAATCTCTGATGAGGTGATGTTGGAGCTGAGGCCAGAAGGGTGAGAAGACAGTTGGGGTAGGAATAAAAGCAAGTGTAAAGAACTCAGCATGTTTGAGAAGCAGGGGGTGGAGTGTCGCTGGAGAGTTGGGTGCAGGCAGGACATGCGGTTGTGAATGCAACAGAAGCCATGTCCCCTGGGGATGTGGGAAGGAGTCTGGGTTCTATTCTGTCTGAAATGAGAAACTTGAAAAGTTATACTCAGTGGAGTGATAGTTCTGCTTTTCCCTTTTAAAAGACCAGCCAGGGCCTCCCTGGTGGCGCAGGGTATTAAGTCTCAGCACTATGAAGCTATTGGCAGCCTCTGCAGCACGAGTTCAATCCCTGGCCAAGGAGCTTCCCACATGGCGCAAAAGACCTCTCCTCTCTCCCTGCCTCTCCCCTCAGCAGTGTATTTCAGTCAATCTGCCTGTTCTGCTCCCCATTCTGTCTCTGGTGGATCCTCTCACCACCCCACACCTCTGGCCTACACCCCAGCTCTTGTATGCATAAGTAAATAAATCTCTAAAAAAATTTAGAAGCCCAGGGGCCTCCCTAGTGGCACAGCGGTTGAGCGCTGCGCTGTGGAGCTGTCGGCAGCGCGCGATGCGAGTTCAACACCCAGCTGGGGAGAATCCCTCATGGCACGGCAGACCTCTCCTGCTTCCCCCGCTGCTCCCCTCAGCAGTGTATTTCTGATCTGCCTGTTCTGCTCCCCACTCTGTCTCTGGTGAACCCTCTCGCCGCCCCACACCTCTGGCCTGTACCCCAGCTTGTATGTATAAATAAATCTTAAGAAACAAACATTTAGAAGCCCAGCCAGCTGCTCTGCCAGGACGGGTTAGGCAGGGACACAGTGACCACAAGGAAGCTGTTTCAGGCTTTCATGCGGTCCTGGCTCTTTCAGAGCAGCAGACTTTGTTTCTCGCTTCTAGGAAATGTTCATTTATTACATCTTCAATTATTTCCTCCCCTCTACTTCCTCTGTTTTGCATTTCTGGACCTCTCAGTTGTCACCTGCTGGTCCTCCCTCCTTTTTATTATTCCCTCCACTTTTTCCCCATCATTTTCTTTTCCTTCATTTTACCCTTCAATACTTTTTAGAGGTTTTTAATACTTTTTTTGGAGCTGATAGGCCATGCTGAGTGGGAAAGGAAGGTTCAGGTGCAAATGAGCCCCCTCGTTTTCACCATTGTGCCTTTCTCCCTGCTCCCCAAGGCACCTGCGACCCTGTGCCGCTCAGGGAGATTCTCGGGATCCATCTGCTAGGCCAGTTAAATTCCTCCATCCTCTTTTTTTCAAAAGAGATTTTGAGGATCCACGGTTTGGCAGGCATGGTATTAACCTGGGCCGCTGAAAGGACACCTGAATCATTTACATCTTAACTTGTCTCAGCTTTCCTAATAAAGGAAAATATCTCCTTAAGGGAGCTCTCACCTCAGGAGAAGTAAGGAGGCAGGAGGAAGAGTCCCTTCAAATGAATCTAGTGTCCAGGCGTTGAGTTGCTCCTCGCCAGGGGCAGCTGGACGTGCTGCTCTGGACGACAATACGTGGGCGTGGTGAGACTCGCCGCAGCCTGGAAGGGAGACTCACATGTCAGCATCACGTATTCTGGGTTGTTATTTAAATGGATGATTCTAACCCAAGGCTTTTGGTTTTAAGGTTTTCTTCCCCCCTCCCCTGCTTCCAGTCCTCCCCCTGCCTTCTTGTTTCTTTCTTGTGCATTTCCCTTGCTGGGTGCTGGGAGGACTAAGAGAGTCCAACTATTTTAGTGAGGTAGAGGGACCTGGAAAAGTGCAGAAATGGGGCATCACACTGTCAAGTGGAGTCGGAGCTGCTGTTGGAACCCATCCAGGGGCGCCGCCACCGTCCCGTGATGCTCAGGCTGGCTTCCTGGTCTGAATCTCAGGTTGTATTTTTTTTTTTAAGATTTATTCATTTATGCATACAAGAGCTGGGGTGCAGGCCAGAGGTATGGGGTGGTGAGAGGTTTCACCAGAGACAGAGCAGGGAGCAGAACAGGCAGATCCACTGAAATCCACTGCTGAGGGGAGCAGCCAGAGGCAGGAGAGGTCTGTTGCGCCCTGTGGGAAAATCCCTGGCCGGGGATCGAGCTCATGTTCCAGAGGCTGCGGACAGCTTCTTAGAGCTGAGACTCAACTTGTACCGCCAGGGCGGCCCTGAGTCTCGTTTTATATAGAGCCATAGATGTCTGCTTATGTTTACAGTAGCGGCTTATACTTTGGGTGACACGAAGTGTCGGGAGATCTGCACCGGTGACCAGAGGGTCTCCCCCGCAGCCTGCAGACCTCCCGCTGTCTCCATCTCTGCCCCTCAGCACGCGGTGTCTGGCATGTGGTGGATGTGGGATACATAGTTGTTGAATGAATGAATGGTCGGAAAAGGAGGGAAACTGGAAATGAAATTGATCTGCCAAGCATTTATATTAAGGAAACGTATCAGTCACCCAAGATTATGAGGGCGGCACAGGCCAGCGGCAGCTCAGAGGTCGGGCAGTAAGCTTGAGGGGATTGCTTGGGCTGGGTGACTCGAGGCAGGGGGCTGCCCGCTAACTCACTCTGTGCCTGGCACAGCAGGTCTTGTTGCCCACACCACGTCCTGATGCCCCTGTTGCATGCATGCAGATGCTTCCACACGAGAGTGAGAGGATAGAGCGTCGCTAAGAAGCTCTATCGCATGAGGGCACATTGGAAAACCTGAGTCTACTCAGCCTGGGCAGAGGCCAGCGTGGTCCTGGGGAGTGTATGGAGAAGGTCAGAGTCTGCAGACATTTGAAAGCCTGTCATGTGAAAGAACAAGACTTTTCTGCGTCATTGGGGAAGGCAGAACTAGGGTTAATGAGGTGGAAGTTAAAGGGCCGTTGCAGGGAATTGAGTGTCGGCTGTTTCCTGACAGTGGAACTGGCAGCCTTGGAGGTGGTGCCCCCTTTGCCTCTCAATGTCAAGAATCTCAAATTGGGTACCTTGTGGGGATTCTTATTTTACAGCTTCTATCTTGTAATACTAATAATACAAAATGTGTTGGTTACATGAACCAGCTCACACTGAGGACTCTGCTAACTCTTTTATGTGCATTATCTCATTTAATCTTCGGAGTGACCCTGTGTGGCGCCAGCAAGGCATGGGGCAGGATCTCTGTGACCTGGGCAGACGGGTAAAGGAGGAGTCCTGGAGTCCTTGGTGGCTTTTTCAGGCTTTTAATTATTTTCTGCAGCATTTGTAGAGAGGCAGCCAGGTGCAGGGCAGGCAGGGGGGCCGGGAGGCCAGGAGGCTGGCAGGCCTCCCAGCCCCCAGCAAATCTTCAGTCTTTCTGGGCTCTCTGGCGTTCTCTCATGGTCTCTCTGCTGCACCCCACCGCACAGCCCTCAGCTGCCATGCTCTGCTCTCTGCTGCTGCCCCGTGTCCTCTACACCGCCGCCCTTATATGCTCAGTCTCTGGGCCCATGTGTGCCCACACCCTGCTTCAGGTGCCCGCCATCAGGTATGCGTGTAGGACCTCGGGTCTATCATGATGGGAGGGCGGAAAAGCCTAATTACCTCATTTACCCTGCATGCTGTGACTAGGATGCTGTGATTTTCCAGGAATCTGATGCTCAGGCCAAGTGATTTGCTCAAAGTCACACAGTTCATGAGTTACACGCAAGGTCTGAGCCCAAACTTGTTTGGCCCCAGAGCCACCCTCTTCACTACCACCCACTGTGGCCAGGGTCTTGGCAATGACCAGACCATGTTCAACCCTTGAGCCCACTCACACTCTCCAGAGATTTCCAGCCCTGAGTATCAGTTAGTGTGGGCCAGGTGATGCTGTGTAACAAGCAAGTCCCAAACCACAGGGCTTTGCTTCCTGCCTTCGTTGCAGGACCCAGGCTGTACCTGGAAGGGCTGCGGGAAGCTAGTATTGGTGTTAAGTCATTACCCAACTGGCATGAATGTTGAGAAATGAGACTCGAATTCCCTTGTAGCTTTTGGAAGGCGACCATGTTATTCTCAAATTCCCGGTGGACCTTGAGGATGTTCTCATTGGACAGTTTCCCGGGGTGCAAGTCTTGGTGGCAGGAATGTGAGCCACCATAGCACAGCTACTGTGTTCTACAGAGATGTAGAGGTTTTGGGACTGTGTCTCCCCTTCATTTGGCACATGGCCCAGGACTTCAGGTCAGAGTCCTTCAAGTATCTTCTGTCCATGGTCGAGGGCAAATCCTGGGCTGTGCAGCATTTCTGCTCTCTCTCTCCCCTCCCTGTCCTGCACCTCAGAGAGAGACGAAAATGCAGAAATAGACTAACTCACCAACGGACAGGTTCTTACCTTGATTCACGGATCTTCATTTTCAGAAGAACGTGGAGACGGGATACTCGAGGTCAGCAATTGTGATCAATTAGGCATTTTGGATGGTGGACGCGGTGTTCAATGGGTGTGGAAGTTGGGGGGACGTCAAAGCTCAGAAGTTCTAGTTTCGAGTCGCTAGAACAGTGTTGTAGCCCACCCTGTCCCCAGATGCCCCTTCACCGGCCTGCCATATGGGGGACCAGTCGGCCGGGAGAGGCAGCCCATCTCCCATGACCCACGATAAGATGCTGCAGCTGCTGCCAGCGGACCTGCAGGTTTTTCTTGCTCTTTCTGATTTCTGCAGTTCCATAAAATTGGGACTTCCAGAGGCCCGGTTCAGTTTGGATTTCAGATAAACAACAGCTAATTTCTTAGTCGAAATATGGCCCAAATATTCTGGGACATGCGTCTAGTGGAATACATTATTCATTATTTATCTGAAATGCAGATGTAACTGGGCATCCTGTGCTTGCTGCGCCCACCTGGGGCACACACGGCTGGTGGTTTGCAAATACCCCGAGTCACAGCTCAGGATCTCACGGAGCCAAACAGCTCCCGGAAGCAGTGTCTCGGGATGTTGTTCCCAGCACGTAATTTGGGAACCAGTAAGATGCATAACAATGCTCAAGACAAATGCTTCCCTCTGCATCTTGGCTACTGGCTTTCCATTACCCTCCATGGAGAGAGAACGAAGCAGCAAACACTTGAGGTAACAATTAGCCCTTGACCGATGCTGGACCAAGGCAGATCCGGGCCAAGACTAATCTCTTCTGTGATGCAGGCACCTGAGGCCCAAACCAAGCGGCCTCCTTCTAGCGCGTGACCAGTCCCTCGGAAGGGAGAAGAAGGATTGGCTCTGAAGATGGGCCGCCCTCCCCGCTAGGTCACCAGCAGCTCGGCGAGAAGTCTCTGCTGCCGTCTGCTGATGGCGACAACAGAGAAGAAAAAAATGGGAGTGAAAATCTCACCTGCGGACGCATGGTTATCCTGTCTCTCCAGGCTGCGTGCCGTGGTTCAGGGGCAGCCCTGCTGTTTCATCTGGTCATTGACAGCGCGAGCCCCTGGTTCCGGCGAGTACTGACCCCCGCTCTCGTGGGACCTGGGCACTTTCATCCATTTGCAGAGAGAAGGTCCCCCTGGGCACTGGACTGGGAGATTTTTATTTACTGGTCTTGCCTGGTCCTCATAACAGCCTGCGAAGCTTGTCCCCATTTCATAGACCCTGGGTCCGGGGCCAGGCCACGCTGGGGTCAGGCATCCTTTCCAGGACCTCATGGACACCCTTGGCAAGTCTCCGGCGGAGCCCCCTGGCCCCAGGATTCCCTGCAGGCTGTGCAGCGACAGTGGCTGGTCGAGTGAGCCTCTACCTGAGAACGTGACCCTGGAGCCATTTGCTTGTGAGCACGTGTGCACTTGCACACCTTCAGGGAGACGGGGCTGCAGAGTCCAGCCCAGTTAGTGCTTGGTCCTGTGTCTGCCATTTCCCTGTGGAGTCAGGAGCCACTTCCTGCAGCCTCTGCTTCCTCCTCATCGGTTTCCTCCAAGAGCCCCCCGCCCCCAGCCCTCTACCTCCCTCGGTCACCCTCACTGCGTCTCTCTGGTGGGAGCTGTTTTCTAAAAGCTGGTATAGACTCAGAGACTGATTCATGATCAGGCTCTTGGGAGGGGGGAGGAGAGGAAGACTCAGGGTGGCACTCTGTCTATGACAAGCCTATTGGCAATATGGGTGGTGGCTTCTGGGGTTCACGTCGGTGCATCCTGCAGAGGCTATTCCAGGCTGCCCTGCGCTGTGGGTCTCTGTGTCTGCACGTGGTGCGCCCTCTGCCCCAAGTCCCTTTCTCTTGCTTCTCCACTTGACTGTGCCTATGAATTCTTTACAAGTCTGGTTTCATTGCCCCCAGGAAGCCTTCCCTGATTTTCCCAATCTGCCTTAGTTGTTCTTCCATGTGCTTCTTGTTTTACATTTACAAACAGCTATTTTTACAATTAAATACCTCTAGGTGTGTTGTATTCCTCCAAAAAGCTCATAATTGCTCACTTAATCTTGATGCCCTGTTGTCTAGAATACATAAAAGATGCTCCCTAGGTGAGTCTTTGGTGGGATAAATGAATTATGAAGTTTTTTCAAAGAAGTGCATTTCTTCAAAAGGGACTTGGTCTTTGAATCATGAAGAGCTTATATTTGCAGAGCTTGGGACCCAGAGAGTTTGGCTACCAAGTGACACAGAGGAGATGATGGGAGATGGGATGTTCACCATCTTAATTCAAAATCTGATTGAAATAGATAGGAGTGGATGGAATTTAATTCATTCAAATAACTCACTATGTATGCTTCCAAACCTAGTGGTTCAAATTTATACTCTTTGAATTTCCATAATGAAAATTCAAGGACAAAGAGTAAAAAACAATGATTAGTCACATTATTTAAGTATGAAATGAATATAAAAGATTCAAATACCTATGGTGCGTTCATGCTCGTTTTATAGATTGTTTACAGGAATGTGGCGGGGCTGGGACATAAAGAGTTTTGGTGTTTTCTCTGCAACAGGAGGAAGCCTGAGGTCTGATGGGTCTGAGCGACTGAGCCTTTGTGAGCCTTTGCCCTCCCCGCCGCCCGTCGACCCCCCCCCCCGCCCCAAGCGTCAGCTTTGCAGTGTTATATGCCTCTTCCCCATCTGGCCCGTAATTAGGCAATTTTTATGTACGAGATGGTTTATAACACGTACACCTCCATCGTTCTGACCTTTCTTCCTTTTACCTGCAGCGTGTGGTATTTTGGGAAGTGAACTTTTCCTGGTGAGTGACGGTTGCACGGCTCACCGGCTCCTGTGGAAAGCAGGGCAGCCCGCCACCCGGTCACCCCAGGAGCGGGACCCCCACACCCCGCCTTGGTGCCTCCCTTGCAATTCCCGGGCCAGAAAGACCAGTCCTTCTGTGTGGTCTTAGGTTTTGTTTTCAATGGTTCACAGCATGTAATTCTGTGAACCAAGGTGGGCGTTTGGAGACCACCACGTCCTTCTAGGGGTAATGGTTCTGAGCTGGGGGCGGTGTCCTTGTGTGTGAAGACAGAAGGACAGAAGGAGAATCTGGCCACCAGTCTAGAAATCAGCTCTCATTACTTACCATTGATCTGGGTTCAGAGCTGTGCTCTCTGGGAAAGGGTTTTGCCAGTGTTTTTAATGGAAAATGCATTGCTGTCTTCCAAGCATTAGTTGCATATGAGCTGTGACTCTTCATTAATCATTACTTTTTGAAACAAATGTCCCACGTCGCATCTTAATAAGTATGTTGCGTATCAAAGGGAGCAGAACCTCCTAAGTTCCCTTTGCCTCCAACACAAATTTTGAAGTGTTATTTCTCGTGATACAAGAACAAAGTGAAAATATGTGTGTTTACATAGGAGCCAATGAGTTGACTGACTTCCCAAGGTGGGAATGGGACAGGGGCAGCTTAAAATCCCATAGAATGGAGGACAAATGGCACTCAGTTTCCTTGGCCTTTGGGCACCAGGTACCCTGCCGACAGTCACCCCATCTGCCCCTGGCAGCAGAGTGATCAGACAGTGATCAGGTGGAGAGGGTCCAGATCGAAGGCACCTTCTCCCTCGAGAGCACATTTCTTTAAGCATGCTCAGTGCAGAGGCCCCTGATAGCCTTTGAGGACAGAGTGACTGTTTGGAGATAGTTCCAGATTCTTTGAAGCCAAATCTAGCAACAAAATGCATAGTTGTACTAAGGAACATAGTACTTGGGGGGGGGGTCAAAAGCAATGGATTGCTATAAAAACAAAACAGCCCAGTGGCTGAGGGAAGGACTCAGAGGTGGCTCTAAAACAAGAATGGAGGTGAGGTTGCAGGAGGGCCGCCCCAGTGTTATGAAGGTGTGGCTTCCCCGGGGATCTCCTGAAGACACAGAAATGGATGTATTTGCCAAAGAACAGGGGGGACTTAGCCCTCTCACCAAGTTGACTCCAGATAGCCTTCAGGACTCAGCTTGACTTCTAGTCCTCCGTTCCCAGTTTCCACCCTGGTCCACTGTGCATTTCCTTGTATAAATCTCTACCACTAGATGTTCCTACTGCATTTCTGCAGCTGGCTTGCTTTTTGTCCCCTCCACCCATGCCCACGCTTGTAGATCTTGAAGGCAGGGGTTGCCCTATTAGTGTCTGTTTCCCATGCTTTGCATAGCATAGATGTGCAGTAAAATGCTGCGAAGTCCCATCCCACTTTGTCCCATCCCAGTTTCCCATTTATCACTTGACCTAATCTCATAGGAGCTGGTCACGAGTGATGATGTGCGTGGTTGCTGTGAGCACCCGTAGATGCTGCCACGATGTCTGTCATCTGATAACCACGACTGCATCTCCTGTTTCCTGAATCAGCATATGGCGTGTGCTGTGGGGGTGCCCCAGATCTGAAGAGCGGGTTTCCCTGATGAAACCCACTTCCAGACCCATGGTGCCAGAAATACTCCCATTCAAGTCGGATATGTAACAAGTAGTATTTGAAAGTCAATTACCAGAAGGACACCACTGCAGAATAAAATGGAACTAACTGCGGAAAATTAGAAAGCTCCACAGAACAGTCTTTAGTCTCAATTAGCCGCACTCCCCCCCCCCCCCCCCCCCCCCCCCCCCCCCCCGTCTTCCAGCAGCTGAACTCGGTGTCATCTGAGTGGGGGTCTGGGCCTGGCAGCTCGCGGCACTCTTGCTTCTGATGTCCCCAATTATGCAATGATGGTAATCACTGATGGAGGGCTCCGTGGAGAAGAGTCTGTTTCCCCATCTCCAGAGCTCAGTAATCATGGGGGAGGAGCGGTCAGAGCAGCGTTCGTTGATTTCAAATTATTGTTTGAGAAGGAGATAAGTGAGATCAGGCTTTTCTGGGCTGGATTGTGGAGGCTGGGGGGTAGGAATGCCATCCTCAGAAGGGTGTCTCAGCACTGACAGCCCCAAATCAAGGTCTGCTCTGAGCTGCACCCCATCCCTGACCCCTTCCCCCAAAGCATTTGAGACAGCAGAATTAGGGTCACGTACTCAAATGATTTTTATCAGAGGGCTGGGGAGCGGGCAGGCTGGGTCCCCGTTTCTCGCGCCCAGCCTTCCATCAAATCTGGTCACTACCGAAGGCTTCCTGAGTTCTCTCTAGCTCCTCCTTTGGCATTTCTGAAAAATTAAGGGCAGAGGCAGACACAGCCAGCCACCCTGCCCCTTCCAGCAGGAGGTGGAGCCTATTTTTCTGCTCCTCCTACTCGGGTGGCCACGTGACTCTGGCCAGTAGATAGTAGCAGAGTGATGCCAGGGGTGCTGGGTAGTGCTGGCTCACGGAGCTTGCTCTTTCTGCTCTGGGGGGCGCTGTGGCTTCCTTGGGATGACCAGAAGACAAGACACATGGCCAGGAGCCCTGTAGCTCCAGGGGCATCCAGCTACCCCTCCAACGTGTGAGTGCGGCCACTGGCGGCCAGCATGCTCACGGCGGCGTCCTGACAAGGCCAGCAGGAGACCCTGGTGGTTGATGGCCAAGGGAGACCTCACGAATGGGATCGATGACTGCATTGACGTCACTGATTTTGGCAGGTTGGTTATGCAGAGAACACTAGCTGCATGTGGCCGACGTGGCGACGGTATGTGCTGTGGGCCAGGTGCTGTCTTAAATACCAGCTGTCTCCTCCTGCCATCCTCACGAAACCCCGTGAAGGACAGCGTGGCCCCCTCGTGCACGCGAGGAAGCTGGTGGAGTGACGTGCGCAAGCGCGCAGGGCTCTGCAGTGCCGGTGGGCCCGCGCGGCGGCTCACACGGGCCTCGGGTCGGGGCCCCTCCTCTGCTGCTCTCGCGCAGTTCTGAGCATGCTCCGCATCTGCCCAGACCCTCCGGGCCGCCCCTCGACGCGTGGTGCAAGATGGTCACGATTTCGTTTGTCCAGTTGACTTTTGCTGAGCTCTGTTCTGTGCAAACATTGTTCCAGATCCTGGGGACGCAGCAGGGAAGAAAGACAAAAATCCCGCCCCTGTGGCGGCTACTGTGGGAGAAATAAAAGAAGTAAAACCAACCGTATGTTGGGAGGAGAGAAAGGCCCCAGAAGCACAGCTGCCACTGTGGCATTTGACGGCAGGAGTCACAGCTGGGGCTGGGGGCGGGGCTGCGCTGTGTACGTGGACTCGTCGCTGCTTTCGACAGGGCCGCCTGCCCTCCCGGCCTCACCCCTCCCCTCTGGCCTGCCCGGGGCTCTCCCTGCCCGCTTTGCTTCACGGCCGCCACCTTTGCCCGGCGTCATTTCACCTGCCATGTCTGCAGGGCGCTGTGACGTGGCGAGGGCGCAGGTCCGGGTGGGACGTGCTGAGGGTGCCTTTGTGCCCGAGCCCCAGGCACCTGGTGAAGCTGCGTGGGATGCTGGGGGCATGGAGGGGTGCGAGGAAAGCACCCCACAGCTCTTGCGTGTGTGCTGCTCCCTCTCCTTCGAGGGTCTTCCCACCTTGGGGAGCTGCTGCTGCTGCATCTGCTCAGCTCCAAGGTTACCTCTGAGGAGACTGACTTCCAGCCTGCACCTAACATAACACTAGCCAGTTTGTCCCAAGCCCTCTGCGGGGCATTGCTCTTCTCCCAGAGAGGGGACAGAGTGTTTCTATGTGGCTGGAAGGAGGGATAGCCAGGGACTCGGGCACGGATGCATAGCCCGGGGGTCTGGGCAGAGGCTGGTAAAGACAGAGAGGTGGTCTGTCCCCCACAGCTACGCCCCTCCTGCATGATGGCTGCCCGTCTTTCTTAGTGATGCATCGAATACTGGTGCTTCTCACGGTGGGGCAGCCTTCATCTCGGTGAAATGTGCCTCAGGGACACCCTTGTGTTCCTCGTGGCGAGCGTGGAACATCCTTTGGGCTATAAACCCAGAGGTGGGATCATTCATGTTGCCGGCTCCTCGTTTGAGTAAGTGGTACCCTACCCCTCATCTTCGCCAACACTTAGCAGAACTCAACTCTCTAATTTTTGCCACTCTGACTCGTGCGATGTGCTGGGTCTGTTTTAGATGCGCGTCTCTGGTTCCTAAGTCATGGGAGCATCTCTGTGTGCACTTGCTGCTCCTTTTGTTTTCTTTTCTACGTTGGTGACGCGTTTCTCCTGCCTATTTTCCTATTAGGTCTTCTCTCTCTTCTTTGCCAGTCTGAAGGAGTTCCTTATAGTCTAGATACTAACTCACTGCCATCTTAGAGGTTTCAAATACCTTTTCCCTTTCCGTCCCCCAGAGCTCTACGGAAATGGCAATGTGTTTTCCAGGTGATGGTTAATTACCTGCTCTCAGTGTGACGTGGAGATTACAGAACCAGGTTTACAAAGTGACCGCTCTGCCAGGGTCTGGCCCTCTGTGTGCCTCACCCTCCTCTAAATCAGCTCTGCAAGGAGCTGTGTTTTGAGGAACCTGTACTGTTCTTACGGGATGCACTTGCAGCCCTACGGAGGCTGGTGCTGTTTAACTTTGTGGACACTTGTGTCGGCCCCTGGTTGTCTCAGTTCAGTCAGCTAGCGTCTTCTGAGCAGCGAGTAGAAAGGTGGCTCTGGGCTTTCGGGGTGAGCAGGCGGAGCTCGGGTGTGGCAGATGCACGTAGCCTACACACCGATGACTGTCACAAAGCACAGCGTGCTGGCCATGAGCTCCCCGGGCACAGACCAAGGGTGGGGGATACGGAAGGCTTCCTGGAGAAGGCAGTGTAGGATAGGAGGCATTTTCTTCAGTTGCATTATTTTTTAAAGATTTATTTTATTTATTTATGCATACAAGAACTGGGTCTAGGACAGAGGAACTGGGGTGGGGGTGTGTGTGAGAGAGGATTCCCCAGAGACAGAGTGGGGAGCAGAACAGGCGGATCGACTGAAATCCACTACTGAGGGGAGTAGCGGGGAGACAGGAGAGATCTGCTGCGCCCCGTGGGAAGCTCCCTGGCTGGGGATCGAACTCGGGCTGCAGTGGCTGCCGGTATTTTTTATTGAGGTTACATTGATTTACAACACTGTGATTTAGGGGAATAGGCTCACACTTCTTTAGATGTATGCCAGCACAGCACACCTGCTACACCCCACCACACCCAGCAGAGTCCACTGAGCCCCCTTTTCCCTCCCTCCAGAGGTATTTGTCAGTATGTTGTCTCCCTTTCTCCCTCCCTCCCTCACTCCCTCTCTCCCTCCCTCTCTCCCTCCTTTCCTCCCTTTCTCCCTCCCAGACTAAGTCCTGAGAGCAGTGACCTTGTTGGGGTTTGTGCTGCTTCTGGTGGATGGACAGCCATGGCTCCCCTATAGAAAGAACCCTTCAGAGGTGGCCAAGCTCTCTGATGATGACAGCCTGCCACCCCAGGGGGTCCCCGCTTTGCAGAGACTCCAGGGCTCTTGCCTCTCTCCAAGGTCAAGCGCTCAGAAAACAGTGCCCTGCCCCTGCCTCTCCCAGGTCTCTCTCCGCTCCCGACTCTCCCTCTGGCGCCTGCTCCCTCTGCCAGGATAGGCTTCTCTCTGAGGGTGTGTGTGTGTGTGTGTCTGCGTGTGTGTGTGTGTGTGTGTGTGTTACAGGGCTCTGTATCCAGAGTCACCAAACCTGATCCCAGATCTGAGCATGCTCTGTCCACCGAGCCCCAAGGCTCAGAGGCACACGAAGCCTCCCCGTGGGCCCTGTTTTCACTGGGAAGGTGAGGACTGGAGGAGTCAAGTCTCGGGGAGTCCCAAGGAGGAGCCCAGGAAAAAGAGTGAGCTCAGCTCCATCCTGCTTTGCCTTTCCCAGGAAGTCAAATACATTTTAGAGTTTAGTCTGCACGTTGTCTACTCACGTAATAGTGTGGTCAAGAAAAATTCATTCACTAAAAAAAAAGTGACAAAGATACACATTGGTAGAAAACATAGTGCTAAAAATGAAAAAGCAGTAATGAATGACATTCCACATAATAGTGACTAAAAGCAAAATAATCTGTGGTTAGAAGTTGAGTTCAAATCGAAGGTGCTTTGTAAAGCTGATAGTCGCTGTCCTTGCCGTGTGAAAAACACTGCTCTCTGTTTTATCAAGTGGCCCAAAGAGGGGGAATTAAATGGGAGGAAACCAGCTTCAGGAGGACCTGGCATATGGAGCCTGGGGCGGGTGAAGGGCGACTCCAGCGCTTCTGCGTCAATATGCTGCTAGCTGCGGAGAGGCGCAATCGCGGAAATGCAGGCTTAATCAAAAGGGGTAATTATTATTCGCAGCCAAGTGTTTTATCTCCATCCTTGCACTTTTTTTTTTGGTGGGAGCGGAAATACACCTGACCCTCAGAGGCTGTTTCTAGGAGATTCCTGCTCTCTTCTCGGGGAACAGGAGTTACTGGAGCTGGGCTAACAGTGCCGATGTGAGTCACGGGAGGCCTGGACACAGCTTCTGCCTCTACCTGTTAGCTAAGGCTCTTGTTGACCCACGCCAGCCCCAGCCGCACCTAGCACCTCTCCCAGCTTGGCCTGGCCGTTTACACCACACAGCCCCAATTTTGAGCAGTCTTGAGGAAGGCTGTGCAATGAACCTCCGGGCTGCCTACACAGCTCCCATTCCAGATTCCCCTCACCCTTGCCACCTGCCACTCTAGAGACTCAAAATTCTTGATATTCCCTTTGCCAGTCTCCCTTGTAGCTAGGGATAGTAATGTGTTCCTGTTTTTCATGTGGGATGAACAGGAGAGCTTCTGGAAAGATTTTCTTCCCTGACAAGAAGAGAGAGGTGTAGATATGGAGGTCTTTTTGTGAGAGTCCTTTTGTTGCTTCTTGGTTTGGATACTGCCATATGAAGATGTAAAGCTTCGGGCTATGGCAGCCATTTTGCAACCATGAGGGATGTGTCTAAAAACATGACCAAACTCACTGGGGATAGTGAATCCTATTCTTGGGGTAAGCATGCTGCCTAAATGGCAGATTCAAGAACTGGAAAAGGAGGACCTGTATTTCATGTCTGGAGAACCATTAAAAAATCCCTTTTCCGGCTTAACACTTTGTGGTCTGCTCACGTATTAGTACGTGTTTTTGTCACCAGTATCAGGTGGCCGCTCACATATTAATACGTGTTCATCTAGTCTCTGGTTTTTCACGCCATGGTGGATTTATTTAGAACTATTAGGAGCTATTTCTTTGATCGTACTCAATCTAGAAGCTTTACACATTGTTTTGGTGAAAGTGTAAGGTGTTTTATGAGAGATATAACAGTTTTTTTAATATCCAGTAGTTTAGGAATTGTGTGTGTTTTATTGAATGCTTCTACCACTCATGCGGTGGCACAGAAGATGGCTGGCCCCAAGGACTGGTAAATTTAAAGGGCACCGGCACACAAAATGTTAAGTCTCAGCACTATGAAGCTCTCGGCAGCCACTGTGGCCTGAGTTCGATTCCTGGCCAGGGAGCTGACCCACATGGCGCAGCAGACCTCTCCTGTCTCCCCGCTGCTCCCCTCAGCGGTGTATTTCCGTGGATCTGCCTGTTCTGCTCCCCACTCTGTCTCTGGCGAATCCTCTCACCCCCTGCACCTCTGGCCTACACCCCAGCTCTTATATGCATAAATAAATAACATCTTTTTTAAAAATCCCTTTTCCTTGTCCCGCAGGATGTGAGTCGGGAGGCAGCCAACTCTGATTGCCCTAACAGCCCTTCTATTTCTCGCCCAGCCAAGACTTACCGAGGTCCTGCAATGTTCCAGGCACTGTTAATGGCATTGGTGGTATACTAGAGATTAAAATAGAGTCAACTTTTTGCCCTCACAGCAGTGTATTCCTGTGGGGGAGACAGGCAGTAAGCAACTCTCTGCTCCCTTCTCTACGAATTTGATGCAGTGGAGCATGGAAACATTTGGTGTCACACATTGAAGATAGAGAAACCACCGGTAGGGAGGAGCCTGGGTCCCTGAGTCACACTGTGGAGAAGAGACATCTGCCAGCGAGAACCCTGCTTTGGGCTTCATGTGAGCAAGAAGTAAACCTTTGTTCTTCTTGGAGCTTTTGATCACTTGCTTTTCTTTGCTACTTTCTTTAACTAATATACTATGCCTGGAGTTTATCCTAGTGCTAGTCTTATAATTTTAAGAAGTAAAACATTTCCTTAGAGATCTAGCAGCTGCAGTCATTGCTGGTTTATTGCCCTTAGCATCCCAGCAGATTGAATTGTTAGGACCTTAGCATTCTGGCAGATTGAATTGTTAGGGTTTCCTGGGAGTGGTCTCACCCCTGGCAAACTGGAGGTCTCCCGCCACCTTCCTTCTACCCCAACCCTAGTGCTTTGAATCAAACTTGGCATTTGAAATGCTAAATGCAGTTCCCTCTGGCCCCAGTGAAGGGCACGGTGGTAAGAGGCAGGACTGCAGGCTGGGGCGAGGCAGCCTGGGGCAGCTGGCTAGAATCAGAGGCCCCTCCCTCAAATCCTAGGCCGTTTTGGGAAGATGAGACTTCCCTACAACGCAGACTCCTCATGGTGTCTGGTAAAATCCCTATTCAGACTTCAGGGTCTGTGGGGTGCTGGTTACTTCATGCTGTTCCAGGAACGAGACGCATGGCCCGTGTGAGTCAGACGCCACCCCTCCCGAGCTTCTCTGTTCACCTGCGCAGCCTCTGTCCTGCCGTAGGGACCTAAGATGCCAGCATCTTGGATCCTTCAGGAGCATTCCAGAGTGGGGATGGTCAGCCCCGTAGAGCTTGGACTGGCTGGGGAAGTCTGGCGGCCTTTGAGGCTGTTCCTCCCAGTGGCGCCGAGCTTGCAGCCGGTGGTATTCCCAAGGTGGTCACTGCTCTTCTAGGGCTTTACCACTTTCCTTGCAGAGATTCCTGGTGGCTCTAGCCACCTGGTGTCCTCTAGCTTCTTAACTAAGCCGAGCTTAAGTGGTTACCTTACTTCCAGACCCTAAGAGCACCCCCCACACCTCTGGCCTGTACCCCCCCGGGGTTGCCGTGCTCCCGCTCAGCGGCTGTGTCCCTCTGGGTCTGCTGTGTCCCCGTGTCTGAATCCCCTCTCCTTGGAAGGACATCAGCATATTGGATCGGGGACACCCCCTTCTCCAATGTGACCTCATTTTAGCAAATGAAATCTACAAAGACCCTGTTTCCAATAAAGGGATGTTTGAGGTTCTGGGTGTACATGACTTTTGGGGGACACTATTGAACCTGCTAAAACTCGTGACTGTAACCAGCAGACAGTGACGGTCTCCCTGCCAGCGTGCTGGCTGCGTCCCTGGTGCCGGGGCCCCTGCAGCCGTGTACAGCCCCCGCCGAGTGGGCCATGTGGAGAGACTCAGAGCAGCTGAGACTAAGTGACGCTGACAGCCCCTGACGCACCAGCCCACGCCATTCCGCCCGCAGCCACTGACTGCAGTCGCGTGGGAGACCCTTAGACAGAATGCCCAGCTCTCCCCCAAAAGCTGACCTGCAGAAACATAGCGGTCCCCAAATCCACAGGTTGATGCCCTAACCTCAGCCTTAGCATCTGACACACGTTGTCCCATTAAGTCAAAACCTGGCAGTGGCCCAGAGGGGAGGGGCTAGTTGAGAGAGGAGACACCTGGACAGAGAAGTCCAGGGACCCCAGGCCTTACGGTCAAGGGAGCCGACTGACCCGAGCCTGAGGTTTGTACCCCAAAACTGCGTTCCTCCCAGGAGCCCGTCAAGTCCACACTTGGGACAAACGCAGTCGCGTTTCATCTGTCTTGCCCCAACTAAAGTGCTCCCCTCCCTGAGGGCTTTGCTTACTCCCCCCTCGAAAGGGACTGAGCCCAGCCCAGGCTCTCAGAGGTGGGCAGACAGGGCCGGCCACTGTCCAGCCATCTGCGAGAGGCCGGGAGCATAAATGCTGCATTGTTGCCCCAGTCAGAACAGAAAGGGTTTCTATGTCAGGGCCAGGCGCGGGGAGGGCACCTCTGCCCTCTGAGGCCTCTGCGGGCCAGCCCCAAGCCAGATGGCAAACTGCTGTCACTTGATATGGAATTAGGCCAAGTCGAAGTTCAGGTTGAGAGGCTGTAGTTCAAGTTTCCATTCAGCTGTCGGGAACGTGAGCCCCCCTAATGAAGGGGCTTGCCCAGCCACTGGGTCCCCTTTCCTTTTGGAAGACTGCTTTTGTGTGGGTGGCTCCGTCACCGTCACAGCACTTGGTGCTGCTCAACGGGGTGACTGATGAGGTCCTGCGCCCAGACAAAGCCACCCTTTGATCTCCGGGGGTTAGATGGCCGTGATGGCGTGCGGCGCGCAGCCCAGGGCCGGGCGGGCGCGTGAGCTGGGTGCGCCATGAGATCTGGGACACCAGCTCATGTGCGAGCCTCAGTCCCCACATCTGAGCTCTGGGGGTAAAACTCCAGCCCCTGGCGTGTCCTGAGCATGGCTAGGGTGCAGGCGAAGCACCCCGCACCCCGAGCGCTCTTCTGGGCTTGGAGGCCTCAAAATAGCATCAGTTAACAAAGGAAAATTCAATCGCGCACCTATGGAGAACGTACAGGAGTGTTTCAAATTCTGGAGAATAAGGGAGTGGGCCGGGTCGTCTGTTTGTTTCGGGGTGGGGAAGGGAGGTGGGGACTCTACATGGCACCCGAGACGCGACACCTCATCCTGGTGCTGAGAGTAACGGTGATTGTCGGATAGAGAGACGCGTTCACGATAAATCTACAACTGGACAAGATCCAATCCCCCAAACAACATTCTAGGTCACAAAAGGGGAGCAGTCATTGCTTTTCCCATTGGGAAGAGGGCAGAAGCTCAGGACGTGAGCATCTCGTCCTGATTAGGGGAGGGCGGAGGACAAAGTCAGGACAGAAGCCTCTTCTCCGCGGCCTTGAGGGGTCACATTGCTCTGAACGCTGAGGCCACAGTGGGGAGTGGACCGATGGGAAGAGACCAGTTCCAGGAACCTAGGAGGGCGGGGGGGCGTCTGATTTGGGGCCTCAGGATGTGAAAGGATGCTGTTCCAGTCCCAGGTGGTAAGTGCTCTGCTAATGCTATTTCTGTCTCCTTCCCTTCAGGGAGGAACATTCAGGCACTGACTCCTCAGAAGGTATTTATTAGGGGTGTACTGTGTGCCTGGCCTTCTTCGGGGTGCTGTGGCTTGCAGGGACACCCCAGTACATGAGGTCCTAAATTCTCCGCCTTTAGTGGAAAGGCGGCTGCAGCAGTGAACATTTGATGATGTATTCAGAGCGGGTAAGAACTACAAAAGAGTAAAACAAGGCTGGCATGCGGCTGAGGGCTGGGCACTGGGGGCCTCTCCACTGGGGTGCTTGACATCTCTTTTTAGGGCTGGTCTGCAGGAGCGTCCTTCCCCAGCCTCCCTGGGGCAGTTTGCCCATTTCACCAAGAGCCACTGCAGTTTCCTTGACCCCGGCCAGGAGGGCGCTATAGCCTTCCTACACCTCCAAATTTCAATGACACAAAGTATCTTTAACACAGGTTCAGCCAGATTTCCTAGGAGGGGGAAATGGCGCTGCAAGTATTCACAGTGTGTTTGTGCTATGGAATAATTGTACATAATTGCTCTGCCTCATAAATAAGCATAAAACACCAGTCTCTGCAGTGGGAGACACCGCTAAGCTGCCTTCTCTTCTGCTGGAGACCCACAAGGACCCGGGACACTCAAGGCCGTCCACTCACCGGGCACACACAGATCAGAGGCATGCCTGAGCCTGCCAGTCATGCCAGCTGATTGGTTTATGTTTCCATATTCTCTGCTTCTTTCCTGTACTCCCCACATGTGAATTATATGCCCATAGTATGTCAGAAGCAGGAGACCGGAGACAGTCGTAATGGTTCCCAACTGTCCAGGCTGTGTGCAGCCCTGTAGGGGATTTCCGTGCATCCGGCCTTTCATTCTCAGCCCCCCTGCGGGATCAGCCCGGTGACTTTATTCTTGTCCTACAGAAGAAGGAACCGAGGCTCATGGGGTTGAAGAAAATGTCCTAAGTTCACAGAGTGAGGACGGACCAAAGCTAGGGATTCCAACCAGTCACATGGCTGTGCACTTGGCCTCTGCCATGAGGGTTCAACCAGTGTCACCCCAATTCCTCTGTACCCCTCTCTCCACCCGCAATAGTAAATGGATTCGGCTTTTGTTCCCTGGAACAGCTCTCACAGAGTGAAATCTGTCGGGCTGCTTCTCGGGTTCAAATCCTGGCTTCGATCACCTAGTAAACCTTGTCTGCTTCTCCTTGAGACTTTACCTTTCAGTCACCATTAAACAGCCACAAAGGTTTCCTGGGATGTATGTCCCATGGGCCTTGGGGTTTGCATCCCCCAATTTTGTTCTCAGCTACGTCTTTTATACGTTGGGGGCCGTCCGTGTCCCTTCTGTGGAAAGCCCGTCTGAAGTCTTTCTGCTTCTGTCGTTCCTCACCGACCAGCAGACGTCCTCCGCGCAGCTCAGGCTGTCTGCCTTGGCTACTCAGGTTCATGATAAGCATCTTCTCCCGAACTGGGGTCTGTCTTTTCACCTTTTGCTGACCGAAAATTGTACCTGAGAATGTGGTTTGAGTTCCTTCCCATACCGGCCCCAACCAAGGATCAGGTGGTCCCTCAGCTGAGAGGCCCCCCTCTGGCAGGGCACCACCCGCCCTGGCTGCAGCCCCCCTTCTCCATCCTCTCGGTGCCTCTCTCCCTCTGGCTCACTCAAACCAGGCACCCTGGTTTTCTGTTTCCGGAGCCCCCCAGCTCATCTGATCTAGGGCTCCTGTAAACAGGGTTCCCCCACCCCTGCCTCTCTCCCTCCCTCTCCCTCTGCTCTGGGGCCGTGTCCTGGGGGGCCCCTGTGCTGAATGGCCCTAACCAGCCCTGGCCCTGCTCCCTCTGCTGGAGCCCCTGGGGAGCCCTGGGCCTTGGCTCATTCTGGTTCCCCATCATCCTCTATTGTTCTCACTTGTTTCCTGGTGCCCAGACAGCCCCCCAGGCCCCTGGATGGGACTCCCCTTTGGGACTCAGCCTCCAGCATGGGGGTTCTGCTCCCAGTCACCCGGCTGAAGCCCATCATCGCACCTGTTGCCAGAGGAGGAATGGCAGCTGGGTCGAGGGGCGGCAGGGAGGTGAGGGCACCCCCCCTACAGGACAGGAGGAGACGGCTGGCTGGGGACACATTTGCATGAGAACTAGACTTGAGGGGGAAATGAGCAGGGGAGCAGTTGTCCAATTGGAGGTCTGGGATTTGTCTTCAGCAAATTTTCTCTGATTTCCCCAAACACTTGAAATTAATTAGGTGGACCGGAGCCTTCTCTCAGTTGGAGTGTCACCCGTGCCAGGGCTGAGCTTGGCAAGCCTCCTTAAAGACACCGCTTCTCTGCTGCCACCTTCCTGCCCGGTGGGGGCGAGGCTTCTCAGAGATGCTCAGGGCTGCTCGCGCCCCGCGGAAGCTCAGGGCCGGGCCCTGCCTGCTGCGGCCGCCCCATTCAGCCCCAGAGTGAGGCCGCCGGGAGAGGACATGAGTGGGGTGGTGGGCTTCCCCTCTCTGGGCTCCCAGGGAGGTGAGGCCTGGACTTGGGGTGAGGCCTGGACAAGTGGGGGTGTACCCCGGGCCTGGCTACGGGGCTGGGCAGTGGGGGCACCTTCAGCGGGGTCTGTGGGCCCAGAAGCCTCCCTTCAAGGGGCAGATTTCAGTTATTTCTGTTGTGCCTGAGACTCCCTGGGACCCCGTAGAGCAGAGGGGCTGCGTCTGCTGTCTCAGGTGGAAGCAGCGCCTCCCCGCGGCCAATGCAGTGTGCCCCGGCCGCCCAGGGAGGACTGCACTGGACGTGACCTCCTGATGGCTATTTTATTTTTATTTTATTTTTTTAAGATTTTTTTATTTATGCATGCAAGCTGGGGTACAGGCCAGAGGCGTGGGGCGGCGAGACAGTTCACCAGAGACAGAGTGGGGAGCAGCACAGGCAGATCGACGGAAACACACTGCTGAGGGGAGCAGCGGCTGAGGCAGGACAGGTCTGCTGTGCCATGTGGGAATCTCCCCGGCCGGGCGTTGAACCCGCGTTGCCGCTGCCGACAGCTCCACAGCGCAGCGCCCAACTGCTGCGCCACCGGGGAGCACCCCCCCCACCCCTGCCCAGGGCTACTTTAGCTGCAGGTGTGAGGCTTTGCACAGACCCAAAGAGGTGGCCCTGGAGGTCTCAGCAGTGCTGAGACACACAGTGTGTGTGTGTGTGTGTGTGTGTGTGTGTGTGTGTGTGTGTGTGTGTGTAAATTCCTGCATGGCTCAAAGTCAACTTTAATGAAGGTTTTTTTGAAATAATTTAGGAACTTTGGGAATAGGTTGTTAACTGCATATAAAATCTCGATAGTAGAAACAGATAATCAAAGCGAGAATTTGCCATACTATTTTGCCAGATCTGTTCCAACAAACAGGAGTTTGAATTTAGTTTGTATAGGTAGGAACAGTGAGTCATTGACATCCAAAGTCACTGATATTAAAAATATAATTACTACTGGGGGGCTTCTACTTCTAAGTTGTCTCACCTGAAAGGTACGCTGAGCAGGAGGAAGGCGGAGCCGGGTTCCCTCCCTTCCTTCCTGAAGAGCGCAAAGGCTGTGCCCACCGTGAAGTCTTTCCTTGGCTCCTAGGTCACTAGTGGGACTTGAAAGCTTCACTTTCCAGCAGCAGATTCCTGCACAGGCTACAGGGTGGCGCCTGCCCTGACTTAAATCTTTGCTGATCACTCTGCTCTCTTGCCAGCTAGACCGGTGTGGGGGGCGAGACCCCAGAAAATTTTACGATGTTTCAAGGGCATGCCTTTCTATCATTTCAACATTCAAAAGACAGAAAAAGGTAGTAGTCAAGGTCGTCTCACCCTCCTGTTTCTCAGCCATTTAGGCTTGAAGACAGGCAGCACTGTGGGGTTCCTATGGCAGACGTATTTGAGGAATGTCTGATCAAGTGTGTCCATCCCCTTCTGCCCAGCGACGGAGCTCTCTGCTTTCTGTTCTGCGCTTTGATTTCTTTACTGCGTAATATATTTGGGCATTGTTGAATATTGATGCATATCTGGTTTCTCCTATTTCAGATGAAAACAAGTTCTATTGATGGGCACAGCAATTAATTTGGCCACTTCCTACTGAAGGACACCTAGGCTGCTTGTGATCTTTTGCCAGGATACAGCAGTAACCGAAGGGTGACCTCAGCTTGCTGTGGGTGGGGATGAGGAGCGGGTCAGTTCACCTGTTGTTCTGTCGGTCTTTCCGCCTGCCCTGACCCCTTGCACTTTGGCAGGGTCGTGTGGCTTCTGGGAGGCGAGCATTCCAGGGGATCCCCTAATCTCTCTCTGTGCCATGGTGACTGAAGAGGCAGAATGTTCCAGGTGGTGAAACGACACCTGGGTCCCTGAGGGACTCTATGGAGCAGAGTCTCCAGCAAACCCACAGTGGACATGGTGACATTTTGCAGGAGGGCAAAGTAAGCCTTGCCGTGTTCAGCCAATAGTATGTCGGTGGTTTGCTTTGGCCGGCCTAGCTGATTTGCAGTGAGAATTAATAATAGGAACATGTGACACCAATCGAAAAAGTGACTTTGAATCAGTGCTTTATCATGATCTCTCCTGGAGAGTCTCCATGGAACTTGCAGGTCAGAGAGCAATTTTTTCTAGGGCCACCCTGAGCGTGTCCATCTTTCCTCACACCCCAGAAGGTGGGTGATCCGTAAATCCCCTCTGACCTCCCCACGTTTTGCCCCCAGCCATATTCTCAGCACACCCGGGCTTTCTGCATTTGCCATGCCTCTTCCTCCTCCCTTTTCGCCCCAGGGAGCCCTTTGAGCTCCAGGAAGCCTGCAAAGAAGATCAGCCACCTTAGAGTCACAGAGCACAGAGCCTGTGTGGCCGTGAGCATCCAGAATAATCTCAGCGCCCAGGAATAGAGGATATACTCAGTCATTTGTCGCATATTCCTAAATTGAGACTCATTAAAAATGAGATCAAAGGGAAAGAATAAAGGAAATGTCCACCATATTTTTAGTAAGAGAACAAGGATTGATTACAAACCAGTGTTTAAAGTATGGGTCCACTTAAACAAAACGTGGATCTCTAGGTGGAAAATGGGTAGGGGGGTGCAGATGTGGTCCCGTGGGGCCCCTCCAATCTTACTGAAATCCAGCCTTTGGCAGGACTTGGCACTCTCACCTGTGCGCCTTCAGTTCTCACCAAGGTGCTTAGCAAGGTTTTCTTGCTAAGATTTCAGCATTTACCAAATGGGCAGTTTATTTATTTATTTATTTATTTAAGATTTATTTATGCATACAAGCTGGGGTATAGGCCAGAGGCGTGGGGTGGCGAGAGGGTTCTCCAGAGACAGAGCGGGGAGCAGAACAGGCAGATCGTCGGAAATACACTGCTGAGGGGAAGCAGCGGGCAGGGCAGGGCAGGAGAGCTCTGCCGCGCCATGTGGTAATTTCCCTGGCCAGGTGTCGAACTCGCGTCGCCGATGCCGACAGCTCCACAGCGCAGCAGCACTTAACCGCTGCGCCACCGGGGAGGCCCTAAACGGGCAGTTTATTACTCCCCTCTGAACCTCTGTGGCTGTGCTGCTGTCTTGGTCAGGGGTGCTGCCATTCTTCCAGATACCTGGAAATAGTCCAGGATTTCTCTTTCCGCTTTATAAATCCAGCCAAATCCTCTTGCTGATTCCTCTGCCCTCTTGTCTGGGATCTTTTTCAGTATTGTATCTGGAACTTTACCTGTTCATGCCTGAAGACTACAGGAGCCTCCTTACTGGGCTCCCTGTCTCACCCTCACCTCTGCCCACTCACTGCTCACATGGAAGCCAGAGTGGCCGCCCGTCACACAGACCTGGCCGTGCCACTCCCAGCGGAAACTCCTCCAATGGTTATTCACTACTTTGGACAACTGTCATTCCTTTCTTCTTCCTTCCCTCCTTTCCTCCCTTCCTCCTTGCTTTCCTAATTCTTTTATTTTTTATTTTTTATTTTTTTTTCCTCCCCGCCCCCCAACTGCTTTCCTAATTCTTTCCATCATTTCCTTCCTTCCTTCCTTCCTTCCTTCCTTCCTTCCTTCCTTCCACCCACCCACCCATCATCCATCCAATAAAATCTAACAGCATTTCTTTATGCATTCATGTGACTTGGGTATAAAAAGTCAGTGTTCATTGTGACAAGCAATTCCAGTGGGAAATTAAAACAACAAAAACAATAGAGGATTCTCTTCTTAATGCTTCCTATTTTTGTGGCTTCTTGAGTTAATTTTTCATAATGATGCCTCTTACCTGCCTTTTCTCTGTCTCCAGTTGTTTGCATTTTGCTCAGTGTAAAAACAGTCACTTGCACGGGAGCCGGATCTGCAGTCCACTCTTTGTGGAATGTTTCTGTGCTGGCCTCCGCTTGCTAAATTGGATTGTCTCTCAAAGCGCTCATAGAAATCTGTGGACAGACACGAGGTAGAATCATTTCACTGTGAGTTTGGGATTCTTTAATCTTGGTGAATGAAAGGAGGAAACCAAGACCCAGAGTATGGGTTTGAAAGAAGAAACCACAAAGAAAGGCCTCAAAAAATTCATAAACATATGGATTTCTCTTTTTTCTTTTTAAACAGAAGAAGGTTTTGCCTGCATGTTGTTCATTTAGGAGCTTCTTTATGATTGATTTATTTTAATGATGGACACCCCGGCCAGGGAGGCTTGGGCCCTAATGAGAACCAGGGTGCTGCAGACCTCAGGCCCCGCCCTCAGCGTCTACGTCCTGGGGCTGCTGGGGCTGCCTCATTACGGACACAGGTCTTGTCATGTGTTATTCCTCACTTAGTGACAATTTGTCACTGTCACCCTTGACATGTCATTCCTCGGCAGACGGATTTGAGTCCGATGCCAGGTCTGACACTCGGATGAGAGGCAGTAGTAATCTGAATTGAAATAGCAGGTCGAGAGTGGCTAATTTCACTCTGACATAATTCTAATACCATGTAAAAAGAGAGAAGTGCTGTATTTAAAGGGGAGACTTTTTTTTTTAAAAGCTTTCCCTCCCCTGTTCTCTCTCGCTCTGAGTCTGAGTATTCAATTATTCTTTAGGATAATGCTTTTATTTTTGAAGGATTAAGTCTTGCGTTTTAATAACATGCATTTTCAATTAAGTGCACTAAGATCCATGGATATAACTATTACTTAAACTTTAAGTAATGGTTGCATGTAAAAATTAGGAAACATTGTGCTTTAGATAAATTACATTCAAATTAGTTCTTATTATAAATGGGATGGAAAATGGATTTTACAGCTCTGGCTGGCCAAAGAGCCAACATTTGTATCTACTTCATTTGTTTAAATATATTTCAAGCCAGATTGAAATCCATACGGCCTGACATTAATTGAGAGCTGCATATCAACGCACTCAAGTCTCATAAAACACCGAGGAGTGAGTTTGCACTGGCTCGAATTAGAAATATTCCAACCCTCTTATGTGAAAATAGTATTGTTTATGTAGCAATTTTTTAAGCCATCATTAAGTGCTATAAATCTTAATGAAATGCATTTAAACAGACCATATGCAGGGTATGCTGGGCTTTCAAGGAACTGTATTATTTTTCCCCCTAAAGAGATGATTACATTTTTTTCCTATGGGAAGAGACTCTTTTGTACAGTATTTTTCAGTAAATGCTGCTTTTGCTTTTGCCAAGAGATGAGAACGAGATGCACTGTTAGGGCAGATTTTCTCTCCTTCCCGCCTTGCAGACGGAAGGAGACAGAGGGAGGATCATTTCGTGTTTGTCCTGGGAGAGCGGAGGGTGGCGGGCACGCAGGAGCTGCTTCCTGCACGGAGGCAACGGTACTTGCTCCTGTCTTGGTGGAGCCAGATTCCCATTCGCTGGCTGTCGGTGAGAGTCATAAACAGCAAGTGGATCAGAATTCTCGCTTTACGGCCAAGACGTTCTCTCCCTTGGGCAGACCTCCTGGGAGAGGTGAAATCATCACCCGAGAGTTGCTTGGTGACCATGGATCCAAGCAAGGGGTTTAGAGAAATTCGGTGTGCCGTGGTATCAGGCCATCACAACCAAACGTGTGCAGAGTGCATCCCCTCATCTGTGAAATGCACGCGTTGGCCGAGCTGAGCGGGGTGCTGGGGTGCTGCAGGGAGAGAGCCGGGGGCTCTGGGATGGGTGGTTGTGAAGACGATGCAGAGGAAGGAGACTGGGGCCAAGGTGACCGGCCGAGTGGAGGGAAGGATGGCCTTTGTGAGGAGCCACGCCTAAGTGGAGGCTTTGAAAACACCTGGCCATGTTTGGGAGAGGCTGGAACAGTCGGAGGCAAGGCTTGGTGTTCAGTGTACACGAGGGGCCCTGGAGGAAACCAGGGGGACCAGACATTCAGGCGGACATGCCTTCTCCATGTCCACTGACCTCATGACAGAGTCTGACGTAGGCCTCTGGCTGGGCCTTGGCGTCTACTTGGTTACATGTCAAGGGACTGAAGCCACCCTTCCGAGGAGCGCGGGCTCCAATGTCGCCTCTGTGGGGTTGCCCCCATCTTATGGGGTGTGCTGGCTTTGTTACCAAGAGCAGCATCTCCAGGAGCGACCTCGGCGTCGACAAAGGCATCTGAGAGCCCAGGGGCCTCTGCCTGCTGGCGGCCATGGGCCTGGGGGAGTCCAGTCCTGTTAGGTCTCTTTTCTTGACCATTCATTCGTTCATTCATTCATTCATTCGCCATGTGAACACCAGCGCTTCCCGGGTTCCAGACAAAGTGATAGACATTTAATCACAATTCAGCTCCAGACTTATGCTTAGTGGGGATGTGTGATGATGTCATTGTCAGAAACATGGGTGCCTGGGGGGGGCAGAGGGCTCACCTGCCCCTCAAGCGATGTCTCCCTAAAGGGGATGGATCTGCCGTGAGACCTGGACGGTGAAGGAGCCAAGAGGCGCACGGCCCAGGGCGTTTGGGAGGACCACGAGCCAATCGGCACTTCCAGAGGGCCAGTCTGAAGGTGCAGGGAGAGAAGGGGAGACAGCCTCGGGCAAGTCTGGGGCGCTGGGGCGGTGTGGGGGGCTGGGGGAGCGAGCCGCGGAGTGTGAGCGGTGATCAGACTTGCATTTTGGTTGGATGAGAGGCTTTGAGAATTCCAGCAGCTGCAGCCCCGGTGAAACCAGGGGTCCCAAGAAGAAACCCTCTCTGCACCCCAGGTGGGCGGTGGCTCACATGTGCCCTGGGTGACCTGGGCACTGGCCACTTCTGCTGGCCCACTCTTGTGCTGGGGCCTCCCGGGCAGCTGGGGCTTCGGAGGCTGGCCCTGTGAGCCTGGCCCACTGGCGTGCTGCCGGAGCCTGGGCCGCTTGCCGTGGGCAGGTGGCACCTTGGGGATGGAAGGTGATCCTGGGCCACCCAGGGGCCTGGAGTCCACTGCTCAGATGGTGGCCACACTGGCCTTTTCCAGGGAGGGAGAGCAATTACATCACACAATTTAGCCCTTTTTCCGGGAGCTGGCCTGAGAGTTGCTTTGCCACGCTGTTTTCTAGAACCTGGGGTTAATTGGGGACTGCTGTCGAGTTAATAGGGGGCCTCTGAGACAAAGCTGCGTGGCTCTGTCATTCAATAGTCCATTAGGCAGGGACTTGGGAGTCCAAGTGGCCATATGCGTCCCTGGAGAGAGAGCTCATTAATGGGCCAGGAAGTCCCAATTAGTGGCATGGCCCAAAAGGACCGAGTGCAGAAAACACGGTCCTCAGCCCCGCTCCTGAGAGGGCGCCATTGCCCAGCTGCCTACTCCCGCCGCACAAACACGGCCGCAGACAAGACTGTTATCTGCCCCGAAAATCCACCTTTGCCTCTGTGTGGACCACTGGAAGGCCAGAAAATGCCTCCAACCATTTAGAGAAAACGAGAAAGACCATTCCTCCTGCCAGGCGGTTTCTTCTTTCCATGCGGACAGAAGGAAACAGTTGAGTCTTTCTGTTTGGCCTATGAAGCCAGGGACCCTTGTTTTGGAATAAGGTGCCGGATCTTGGAGCACAGCTCCCGTCAGCTGCTCCCGTCCTGCAGGGTCGTAAGACCCCCTCCTGCGCTTGGGGACACCGGTGACCCCTCCTGTCAGCTGTGCAAAGTGGCCTGGAGGGTGTGGCTTTGCACAATGATGGGGTGTTTTTTCCTACAGAGGTAGGACTAGGGCTGTGACCCCAGAGTCCTGGTTTCTAGCTTTGATGTCAACACAGACAGGTCAACCTGTTCCCACGCACCCAACTCGAGAACAGGGTCATCGAGGCTTAAAGTGTCTGGTGGAGTGCACACACACCACACACACACACACACACACACACACACACACACACCAAGAGCAACTGGCAAGCTGAAATTTTCAGTAGACTTTCCCATCCATTCCATTATCTCAAGAGCCCACGATGTGGGCAGGATGAGTTATTGTGCCCATTTTAGGGGTAAGGAAGCAAGGTCCAGCAAGCACCTATGGATTTCAGAAGACCTGACCCTCTGCCAGCACAAGGCCACGGGGTGACCCTCGCCAGGCTTGGAGCCTCGCGATGCTGGTGCTGAACGCAGACCCCTCCCGATACTTTCATGCTGGATCCCAGAGGAAAGCGCAGCCCAGAGAGATGAGCCGATGGGCAGGGCTGGTGGGTGAGGTGGGGTGAAGCACAGAAGGGTCACAGTTGGGCAGGTGGGCTGAGGCCCTGGCAGTCTCCTCAGGGGACCTGTCCTTGGGTGGTTGTGCAATCCAGGCAGGCTCGCGCTAACCAAGGGGGCACAGGGAGTGCCTGGCCATGGCCATGGCTGATTTGGAAAGTAGCTGGTGGACGGGGCACGGGGTCTGTTCTTCAGGGGGGTGCCCTCTTCCTCATCACTCTCTGTGTCCTTCTGAGCTCTCTTCTTTTTCATTTGTTCTCTGTGCCTCTTGGCTTCTCCACATCAGGCTGCAGACTCTGTGAGGGTGTGTGTGTGTGTGTTGGTTCTCCGTGGAGTCTTCAAGGCTTACGTGGTTTGCCCACGGTAGGTGTCCAATGGCGAGTTGTCCAGTGACTGGATGGACGGAATGGACAAATGGACCAACACTTTCTATAGCCTTTGAGGAATGCATCTCTGCTTTCTTCCCACAGATCCACGGCACACCCTCAAGTCCTGTGTCTGCTGCCCTACAGACCCACCCCTCCCCGCCACACCCGAGAGCCCACCACTCCCGCTGGACCCCACAGTCTTGGGTTCCAGTCTTGGCTGTGCTGTGTGGCCTCCTCCTTCAGTCCCTCTCTCCCCATTTTTCAAACAAGGAGGTTGGACTTGCTGATCTCTGTGGTCTCAAGTTGACCATCTGTTCTGTCAGCGAACACTTGGGTTTAGGTTAAAACTGGGCAATTTGTTAAAATCCATTTTATCACGCTCAAAGGGCAGAGGTCTCTCAGCTGCAAATGTGACAAATTCTGAGAGACAACACTGGGGGCTGCGTGCCCAGTGGAACAAATGCCTGTTTCAGTGGGCGCGTGTGCTCTCGTGCATTCCATGCTATGATACAGCCGTTTCTTTCCATATTTTAACTTCGCTGTCTCTGTCGCGGGACCGTGGTAATGGACAGTGAATATTACCATGCCACTCTGAAATTATGTTTAGTGATGCAGCAGAAAAAGAAAATTAATTTCATTCATTGACAAGCTTGTCAATTTACTCATATTGACTTTTTGATGCCTGTACCACAGATGGCAAAGTTCATATACTATAAAATACATCATTATTAATGTTGTCTCAAGCCATTGTAAGTCTTTGGGAGTGGAGAGATAGGGGGCTGTTTCTGCAAATCAGATAAGTCTTAAAGAATATAAGATCTTGTGTGTTTATATTTATATTTTATATTAAAAACACCAAAGGCATCTTGAATAAGTCATCTTTGACTCTCCCCTTATCCCCCTCCATCCCCCATTCAATCCCAGTTGCCAAGTCCTGTCAGTTCTACTCTGTAATATTTCACAATTCCACTCCCTTCTCACTCTCCTGCCTTTGTCTGACTTAAGCCATTTATGCCTTGACCATTATAGCTCCCCACTTACTGTCTCCAGTTCCTCCCCCTCCAAACCCATCTTTTACCCTTCATCACAGAATGGATGGTGCAACTCGTCTGCTCTAAAACCTGCAGTGGCTCCCTGACACCCTTAGTAAAGTTAGTATTCGGGGACCATTGTGGTCTGTCCTTAGCTTGTCACCCACATCCCTTAGACATCTGGGTCTGTCTTCGAATCTTGTATGGAAATGGCTAAATAGAGGTACCTAGCCCTTCTCTTATAGCTCTGGATTCCAGAGTGGCCTGGAAAATGGCATCTTAAAAAATACCCAACGTTATTTGGCATAGTAGACCCCAGATCTGCTGGTTTGCTCAAACCCAGCCAGTTCTTGCCCCCTCCTGCTCCCTGTGTCATGCTCCTTGACTTATCTCAGCTCCAAGCTGCAGTGTCCCCTCCACCATGAAGTGCTTGGTTGGCACCACGGACAGAGACATCCTAGTTAAAAGACTCTTCCTTTCTCCAGTCCCACAGCCTTTACATTCTTCCTGGGTTAGACTTGTCAAGATATCGTTGTCAAGAATCCCTTCACTCCATCTTTTCTTGCTGTAATTTCTTCTGGTTTTCATGTTTGGAAGAATGGTTAAGATGTTTAGTGTTGTTTCTGCTGATGGTAACCATTTACATCTTTATAGTACTGTAGTATATTTTCAAATTATTTCAACTGCTCTCATTTATTTTGCCCAGGTGGAGCACCTACTATGCATTCGCCCTGGAGTTTGAACATTGAAAAGCCACTGCGGGGTGAGACAGATGGGCCACCCGGTACTTAAGACAAAATGTTGGCATTGTGTAGATGGCTGTATGGGGGTCCCATGCCCAGTAGCAGGGCCCAGTGTCTAGCATGGTACCTGGTACCTAGCAGGCACTACAATTAAGACTGCACTGGAAGAGAGGCCGTGTGTCCTGCTGAAGATAAGTGGGCCCCTACGCAGTGTCTTGAGGGGATGATGGCTATAGGGTCTAGTGAGGTACAGGGGATGAAGAGGCGAGGGTGTGGGGTTTGTAGGGTGTCAGGACCTGCCTAACCTGTGAGATAGGGGCCTCAGGGTGTGACTGGAGTGACCAGAAAGGGAGACGTGCAAGGTGGACACCAGTGCTACCTCTGGGTCAGCAGCAGTTCCTCTGTCCTGGGGGGACTCAGCTGCAGCCCTAGTCCTGCCCCCAGGGCCTCTGTCCTGGAAGCAGTCAGCTTTAGGGGATTCTTGCAGCCCCGGTCAGCCTTTCTGGCTGCCTCTTCTGACTTGGGGACTCTTGAAGGATGCCCTGCTCACAAGCAGGACCCAGGGAAGTCTCAGCTTCAGTGCAGGGCTCCACCGTCTCCGCTGGTTTAGCCTAAGAGAAACGCGTGAAGGTGGAGACTGACTGGGCGTGTCACAGGGTCACCTCCTAGTGTCCTCAGCTGACCTTGGATTTTCAGCAGTGAACTTGATCCTTCTGGGGGATGGCATGGGCACGGCTCTTGCTCAGGTCTTTCTCTGCATCCACTCAACCTTCCCGCGAGGGAGGCGGCTCCCTCAGGACAGAGGAGCCAGAGCCGACTGGAGCCGGCCCCTTGGGCTTCGGTCCTATAATGGGGGGATTACAGGCAGCGTCAGCCTGGGACTCGAGGCCCAGGGGAGTCCCGAGATCTTCGCCTTCAATTAAACATCTGCCCTTCCTCCTGCTGTGGCCCCAGGGTAAGAGTCCTGGGGCTCCTCCTGCACCCCACACTCAGACATGGAGTCAGTGCCCTTTGTCTGTGACTCATGCTGATTTGGGTCAAAATGGCACCTGGAAGAAGCCTCTAAGTACAGTCCTGTAGATTTAAATGGGTTCCAGAAAAACTGGTGCCTGCTTTGCTAAAGGGGATGCCGAAGGTCCTGAGAGAAGAAAGTGGCTCTGAAGGTCCTCTCCACAGGGACGAGGAGGGCAGGGACAGAGCCCTGGGCTGAGAAAAAGGAGCTGACCGTGAGCCAGTAACCTCCCCATGGGGAGCGGTGTCTCTGTCCATGGTGCCGACCAGCCGCCAGCTCCCGGTTCCACTACTTTGCTCTTGGTGTCTTCTGGCCTGGCCTTCCTAGAAATTTCTACCTGGTGGTCAGGCAGGCAGTGGCCGAGATTGTGAGGACGGGGAGATGAATGGGCAGCTTGGCCATAAAGAATTGTGAGAAATTGCCTTCTCACATAATTGCAATTGCCAGGAAAGTTTTGTTTCCCTCTCTCTCTAGGAATTAAGGGGACATGTGTTGCCCTGGGTCACCGACAAGCTATTTGTAGTAGAGGGGTAGCTTTATCTTGACCCCAGCCTGATGTGGGGTCTGAAGCCGCATCACACTGACTCACCCTTTGAGGCCCAGCTTGATGCCGCCCCGGAAGGCCTCCCTGGACACAGGCACAGCTGGCTGGCGTCCTCTGCACCCTGCAAATTCTGCTCAAGTTTCCCATTATTTTATGTTGAACAATATACCTGTTCTTTGTGTCTCAGACAGAACACGGACTTTGGGAGCGCAGGCACGTGGTGGGTGAATAAGACCCCCCTCACACTGCCTGGGGCCCTGGGTCATCTCTTCCCTAGCTCCCCTGCTTGAAGGCAGCAGCCCATGGGGACCCTCCTCTTGTGCCCTCACTGTCCACCCTGCTCCACTCATCCTGCCCCTGGGTGCCTGCACTGGTACGGCCGTTGGTCCCGTGCGCTGTGGGGCCTGGTGAAGGGGGGCTGCCCAAGCACGTTGAGTGGGGGCTGGGACAATTTTTTTAAGATTTATTTATTTATGCATACAAACTGGGGTGCAGGCCAGAGGTGTGGGGGTGAGAGGATTCACCAGAGACAGTGCAGGGAGCAGAACAGGCAGATCCACTGAAATACACTGCTGAGGGGAGCAGCAGGGAGACGAGAGGTCTGCTGTGCACTGTGGGTCAGCTCCCTGGCTGGGGATTGAACTCTGGAACTCGTGCTGCAGTGGCTGCAGATAGCTTCATAGTGCTGAGACTTAACCCGTCGTGCCACCAGAGAGGCCCAGGCGCCGGGACTTTTTCAAAACCTGGGGAACTGCAACTCAGGTCTTCAAACCCGCAAAGAAGCTGGTGGTTGTTTGCTTTGCTGTTTTGTTCTGAGGGACATGCTGAACAACCACTGTTCTCTGATGCCTTGAAGAGGTCGGTGCCACTTGTCTGATGGCAAAGGACCCACTGCCGATCTCTGGCCTCTGCCATGTTCTGACTTCCTCCTTGAGCTTCTCCTCTCCCCTGACCCCGCTAAAACTGTTGCATGTTTTCTGGGAGCCAGGAACTCCCCACAACCCCATGCAGTGGCATCGCGGCCCCAGTTTGCAGATGAAGCTGCACACGCGGCCAGGCCCCAGAGCCAACAGGCGCTGCAGAGTGGACTCCGGCCCAGAGGCGCGGGTTCCCCGGCCTCCGCACTCCTGGGCCTGGCGTCCCTCATTACCGTGTCTGGGGAACATCTGGTCGAGTATCCAGAGCAACAAATCTGCGGGAAAGAGCCCACCTGTGATTTATTTTCTCGGAGGTTCCCAGGATATTTTTTTCTTCTTTTCAAAATGCAGCGCTGCCATATTCCCACCTGAGGTCATTAGCCTCAGCACAGGTTAAAAACAAAGTGTTTGTGTCCATCCGTCTAATTGCACAGAAACCATCAAACCCTCATTACCATTAGCCTAATTATTTTGAAATCCAGCATATTATCCTGTTGAACAATTAGGCAGATGATCAGCGTTTGCCCCACCTGCCCGGGGCAGGAGGGAGCCTGGCTTGAGGGAGTGGCGGGAGGGGCCGCGGGCTTGCAGCCACGAGACCAGGAGCGACGGCGCCCACCGCCTGCTCCTGATTATTCCCGCCCCGGCTCGCGAAGCCACTAACAAGAGCTTCACCTTAATGAGCAGGGAGGACAGCGCGCCGCCGGTCGGAGGGGACATCATTACGGAGCTGGGCCCTAATTGTCAGCAGTGTGGTAAACAAAATGCTTACTGGGATGCGGGAAGCCAGCCCGGCCCGGAGTTTCTCAGAACAGATTTAAATGTGGGTGCACACGCTTCTCGTCCTCGCCGGCCGGCCCGTCGGCCCGAGGTAGCCTCTCTGCTGCCCCTGGGACGCGGTGACTTGGGGCGGCCCTGAGCGGGGGTCTTCGCGCACACGGCAATCTGAAATGCACCGCAGAACGGGCACTGAGAATGAGGAGAGCTTGGGGTCCTTTCAATCCCCTTGCTCTGTGAATCGGGGTGCGGCTCCTATGGGTGTGCTGCAGACTAATTCAGAGCTGGGGGTGTCAGGGAGGGACCCCTACAGCGACCCCTGCCAGTTCCTGCTTCTCCCCAACCTGTGTTCTCAGCTGCCTCAGGCTCCTGTGCCTCACGTTCTCTCCTTCTCCCCATTTTACAGATGAGAAAACTGAGGCACAGAGTGTTTAGGCCGCACACCCAAGATGCCACATGGCTCTTGGGTAGCTGAGCTGGCCGCAAGCCCAGGCAGCCTTGCCCCACGCCGCTGTGATAGTCCCGGTCGCGCCCAGCCCTGCCGCCACCAAGCAACAGAGCCGGACTTCAGGCCAGCCCACAGGGCCACCAGGGGTCATGTCCAGCACGCCAGCAAAGGGGGCAACTCAGTGCCCTCCGCTCAGCACCGGCACGCCTGTGATCCAGAGGGCGCACCTGCGGAGGGTGCAAGGACCCCTGGGCCCAAGCCCGGCTTGCGTGTCGGCGGGGGGCCCGGGGTGGAATGGGAGGCCTGAGCTAAATCTGCAAGGTGGTGAGGGATCAGCCGCGCAGAGGGGGCAGCGTCAGGGCCGACGGCTGCAGAGCGGCCAGAAAGGAGGTGCACGCAGCCCTCCTCGTCCCTGCGCTGCCCTGCTGCTCCGCCAAGCACCTCCTCCCCCGCCCCTCCCCACCCAGAGCCTGTGCGGGTGCGCCCGACTCATTTGGTCCAGCTGGAGCGCACAGAGCAGATGAGACGACTCATCACCAGGAAGACTCAGGGAAGCCGGGGAGAGAGGGGGTGTGCGTGTGTGCGTGTGTGCGTGTGTGCGTGTGCGCACCATGTGCACGTGATGCATGCGTGTGCTTACTCTGTTGCTGCTTACACCATCAATGCGCCCTCAGCAGGAGGGCGTCGAGTGGGGACCAGGCCCACACAGGACCTGTGGTCCTTGGGGCAGGCCCCTTCCTGTCTGTGGGAGAGACCCCTTCATTCCACTTTGGGACAGTCCCAGCCAGTGCAGGCCCCGAGGCCTGCGGCGTCTGCTCCTGTGTGTGGACCGCAGTCAGCCTTTGTGGGCTGCTTCTTGGGAGAGGCTGAGGTGCTCTCCCAGAGGCGCGAACCTCCCGCCTGGGTTTGGGTCCCCAGAATTTATCAGGAACAGATGGAACGAGGAGGTGGGCCGGGCTCTGTCCTGGTCAAGGCCTGTGCGGAGGGCTGGGGACCTCCAGGAGGTGTGGCTCTCGGGGGCTAATTGCCGCTAACTACACAGGCCGCCGCTGCCCAGGGCCTCAGCTGGAGGGAGGCTCTGAGCCGGGCCGCCGAGGCCCGTCATTAAATCCTTGCGCAGGAAACCACAAAGTCCCCTTTCCCACTCCTCAGGCCCGGGGGGGCCGGGTCTACCTGAGCTGCGTGTATCCCCGCCCTGCCCGGAGGCCTCGGCCCCCCTTGTCTTTGCGCTTCTTCTGCTCCCCTGTAAAATGGAGACCAGGAGCATCAGCTCTGGCCCCCGTTTCCCAGGGCCTCGTGCACAAACTCAGTTTTTACCTTGCACTTCTGGGGGCTGGAAGTCGGGGGTCAGGGTGCGGGTCCTGCTCCCTCTGCCACCTCCAGGTCTGACTCCTGCTCCCGGGGTCCCTGGCAGCTCAGCTCCAGCTTCCACACGGCAGCTTCCTGCGCGCGTCTGCCCGAGTCCCCTTCTCTAAGGGTGCCAGATGCTGGAGCAAGGCCCAGCCCACCTGCAAGCACCCCCCTTCTCAGGGGCACGTGCTGAGGTCCTGGCAGGTGGAACATGTGAATTTCGGGGAGGCAATCCAACCCCAAGTGCTTCTAGACTGTTTCCGGAGGGCTTGCGGTGGAAATGTCTTCTTGCAAGTGTGAGTCAAACGTGAGTGGTTAACCTGACGTCTTTCTCAAACAAGTTTTGAGAAGTGACCGCCCCACCTTCCCAGATGAGCCCCTCGTGTGGGGTCGGAGGTGTCCACAGGTATGAGCGCAGCCCAGGTGGCGCTGCCTGGGCGGGATTCCAGAAGCCCTGAAGCAGACCGGGCGGATGATAAGCACCCGCAGCCCTGGGCTGGTTGGCTGTTGGAGAGGAAGAGACCGCAAGGGCAGCACAGTCCCCCGGGGCCTGGCGTTGGAGAGCCTCACCTCTCAGGAGGGGCCTGCCCTTGACCTTGAAGGAGGCTGTAGGGTAAATGAAAGAGTCATCAGGTTTTTCCACCCTCCCCTCCAGGATGGACCTCCGCAGGCCTACACGCATGCCTGACGGCGGCACCTGCAGCGGGGGGTGGGCCTGCGTGAGTGGGCACACCTGGGCCACGACTGGGCTTAGAAGCATCAGAAGCAGCAGAAGAAGCAAGAGAGAAGAGGCAGCAGAGAACAGAGCATGGAGCAGGGGGCCGTTCGGGGTGTAGCAAAGAGACCACATGATGCCACAAGAGAGCCCAGAAGAGTGAAGACTCGCCTGGGGCTGGGAGGCCTGCCAGCCTCCCGGCCTCCTGGCCCCGCTGCCTGCTGTAGGGTAAATGAGAGAATTGTCAGACTGTTGACACCATTAGAGGTAATGACGGGCACCTGAAGAAGGGCGTAGCGTGGTGGAGTGCCCGTGCGTGAGTGGGCACACCTGAGCCAGAGACTGGGCTTCTAAGCAGAAGCAGAAGGAGCAGGAGGAAGCAGCAAACAGCATGGAGCAGAGGACTGTTTGGGGTGCAGCAGAGAGACCACGAGATGCCGCCAGAGTGAAGATTTGCTGGGGGCTGGGAGGCCTGCTAGCCTCCCAGCCCCCCGCACCCCCACCCCCCACCCAGGCCCGTTGCCTGCCCTGCACCTGGTTGTCTCCCTACAAGAGACCACTAAAAGCCTAAAAAGCTCCCAAGAGCCCCAGGACTCCTCCCTCCTTTGACCTGTTTGCCGCATCTCACAGAGAACCTGCTCCTGGTATTTCCGTACTGCGGCAGAGCCTCTCCTTGACCTTGATGGATAGCCCAGCTATCTTGGGTGGGGATCAGAGAGTGAGCACCCCAGGCTGAAAGACGGTGCTGGACACTTGAGCCGCGAGTGCCCTTGTGGATGTCAGCAACATTTACTGGGGGCGGCTGCCATATGCCCAGCGCCGTAGGGGACCCGGGATAGGAAGGTAAGCGATCCCGGCACGGCCGTACCAAGCACCCAAACTGGGCAGTTTAAACAGCAAAGTTAACATCGCACAGACTCCGGGGCCGAAGGTCCAAGTTGGGTGGGTCGTTCTGAGGGTTGAGGGGGCTGGTCACAGCCCTTCCCCAGCTTCTGGGGGTTGCTGGCCGACCTGGTGTTTCTTTCTTTTTTTTTTTTTAAGATTTTATTTTATTTATACATACAAGCTGGGGTACAGGCCAGAGGCATGGGGCGGCGAGAGGGTTCACCAGAGACAGAGTGGGGAGCAGAACAGGCAGATCAGAAATACACTGCTGAGGGGAGCAGCGGGCGAGGCAGGAGAGGTCTGCCGCACCATGTGGGATTCTCCCCAGCAGGGCGTCAAACTCGCGTCGCCGCTGCCAACAGCTCCACAGCGCAGCGCTCAACCGCTGCGCCACCGGGGAGGCCCCGACCTGGTGTTTTTTGATAGGAACCTCACCCCATCTGTGCCCTCATCTCTGCATGGTGCCTGCCCCATCCCCATCTACAGAGACACAGTCCTGCTGGATTAGGGCCACCTTCTGACCTCATCGTGACTCTCCTCTGCAAGGTCCTACTCGAATAAGGTCGAGGTCACAGGTCTGGGGCTAGGGCCTTGCTGTTAAGCTCGCTGGGCTTGTCTTTCGTTTTGTTTTGTTTTTTTAAATTGCATTGGTTTTTATCAAGGTTACAGTTTACAATGCTGTCTATGATTTAGGGGTACATGTTCACACCTTCAGATGTATGCGACCACACCTCACCTACCACCGAGGCCCTCACAGTCCTGAAGCCTCACCCCCTTGCTCCCCAACCCGGCCCCCATGGCCTCAAATCTGCAGTGAGGTTTCTAGAGCCAGTTTGGTTCCTTCGCTTTGTTTCTCCGTTTCCTCACAGGAGGGAAAGCACCTGGTGTTGCTCTCCCAGGTTGATTCACCTGGTTTCTTCTGACTCGCTTTGCTTGGTGCCACCAGGGGCTGGGACTTTAACATCTATTCTTTGGGGGGTGGTACCAGTCAACCCCCAACAGAAGGTGAAAATAAGACCCCTGTTCACAGGAGTTCTCAGGCGTCGCTGGCAGCAAAGTGTGTTGGTGCGGGAGGGCAAGGAGCTGGGAGGTGGGGGGGGTCGGGGGTGTGTGGGGGGGCTGTGGGCAGCTTGGAGCTGTGAGCTGGGGGGGGGGCACCGCCTTTCGCTCTGGCTTGACGTTAGGCGGGTGGGAGCGGGCAGTTCTAGAGGGGTTTCTTCCTCACTGCCCTGTGCGCCCCTGCCCTGCCCCCTGAGTTTCAGGGAGATGGAGAGTGACCAGTGGGTCACCCTGTTCTTGAGGACTCCTCATGGGGAGCTATGCTCAGCCCTATGTCCGCCCGCCCACCCTGCTCTGGGGGTACGTGGCATCAAGCCCCAGATTCGGGGTCTGTTCTGGGAGGCGTCGGCCACCTCCCCTGCAAAGAACATGTCCCCACAAGTAGGGACATGAGAAAAAGGAAAGGGAAAGAATTTTGTTTCAACACAGTCTTGATTACACAGGAATCGTCCGTTTCAGCTGTGCCATGCGGGCATGCGGGGGTGGCGGGCTTCGCTCCAGAGCGGGCGGCGTGGTTTCGCTCGCGGGTGCCTCTGGTGATGTCCGCCGGCCTGAGAGACCCTGGCCAGGCTCCCCTCCCCTCCCCTCCGCTCCCCTCCCCTCCGTCCCCTCCTCCTTGTTTGCGCAGCAAGTGGCTGAGATGTGGGGCTTTGAGGCCTTGAGCCTGGGGTTCAGGTGGCAGCTCTCGGCTCAGCTGTCAGGCCCCTTTGGGGGTGCAGGCAGCTGCAGTGAGTGGGGTGGTGATCTGAGGGGCGTGCTGGGGGGTGTGGGTATTGAGGGAGCAGAGTATGCAAACGCCAGGGGTGCGTCTGGCTCAAGCCGGGGTTCACGCTGGAGTCTGCGGCGCTTGGTGGGCTGCGGTGGCGCCTCAGGCCCGTCCCTGACCTGGCTGCCCGCTGCTCGGGCAGGGGCTGACATCAGACGCTGGAGACCAGGGCCTGACTGCCACTGTGAAGTTGGGGGACGTGCGAAGGCTCTCTGGTCCCCCCGAATGTAAACTGGTGCAGCCACTAGGGAAAGCGGTATGGACCACCCTTGAAAAAATTAAAAGTAGACCTGCCATGTGATCCCACGTCTGAGTATTTATCTGAAGACTGTGACAACCATTAATTTGAAAAGATACATACATTCCTGTGTTCAGTGCAGTGTGACTCACAATAACCCAGTTATGGAAACAGCCTCAGTGCCCAGCAGGGGGATTAAGTCATGCCCCCCACCCCAGAATACTACTCAGCCAGGAAGAAGACACGAAGCCTTGACGTTTTCGACAACATGGACAGCCCTTGGAGGGAAGTGGAGGAAATGGGATGGGCCCCACAGCGGGTGGCCTCAGGGAAGCCCAGCCACAAATTCGAGCCAGAGGCAGGTGTGGCGCCGGCCTGGGGCCTGAGGGGGTGGTGTCCGGAGCAGAAGAATGACTCTCCCAGACGCTGAGGTGAGAGAGGCCTGCAGGCAGCATCTGGCTGGGCAGCGGAGCCCCAGCAAACCGTCTCCCGGGCCGACTACCATCCTTCACCCGTCTCTCTCTCTCTGGCCACTGAGGCACCCCAGGGCCATCTTGCAGTTTCCTTCTCAGGCCTGAGCCTTTCTCCTGTGGCGTTCCGGCCCCTTGAGTGGAGAGTGGCTTTCAGAGCTCCGAGTGCCCACGTGCCTCCCGCCTCGACTGGGGCTCAGCCTGTTTCTAGAAACTTCACGGGAAAGAAGGGACCACGCCCCTTTCTGGTGCTGCAGTGTGTCAGTTTAACTCCGCCATCAGAAAGCAGTTGTCTACAGGGCTGGGAACCCCCAGCCTCCCCGAGTACTCTGGGTTCCTTAATGCTCAGGATGTGCCCGTGGGTGTGAGCCCCTCATTTGAGCTGACCCCCAAGATGTTGGCACTCCAGGGGGGTGGGGATTCCTAAAGACGAGCTGGGCTGGTGCTGAGTCGGCCGCTTCTGTGGTCTTGGGTCCTTTGCTGCCAGCTCCTCCCTCCCCTCCTTCCTCTCCCTCATCTGGCTAAGCTCCCTGGACGCCCCCAGCCTCTGGGACAGAGCAACGAACAAATCTCCGCCCTAATGCAGCTGACCTACCAGGTGGGGACTGAACCACAGGGATTCCTGAGATGCGCGCTGGGAGAGCAGGAGGGGGCCGTGAGGTAGTGGAGATGTGGCTTAAGGTAGACAAGGGTCCAAGGAGACCTCTCTGAGGAGAACTGCAGATGAGAGTGGACTATGTGGAAAGTGAGGGAAGAGCATTACAGATAGAGGGAAGGGCGTGTGGGGATGCCCAGAGGCAGGAGAGGGCCTGGCTGTGCCCCAGCAACTTCGGGGGAGGCCGGCGTGGTGAGTGAGGGGGCACGGGAGGAGACCAGATCCCACAGATGCCAACGTCACTGCCGAGGTTGGGATTTGGACAGTGCCGGAGCCCCGAGAATGGGGAAGCACATCTGGTAATTGAAAAGACGAGAAAAGTAATAATAAAGCACTCACTCGCAGACAGCCTCCGTGGGATAATGGATGGTGTCCAGGCGGGCCATATGCACTTGGCTAACAGAATTAATCACGTTCGCGATGGCGCAGAGCAAGGCCAACAAGCGCAATAAAACATTTAAGGACGAGAGCGGGTTTTCATTTTAGGAGCAGTCTAAACCAATATGATGATGATGATCGCCATGTTGGCCCTGTGAATGTAAACTCCAAATAGGACACAAATTAAAGTCATAAATAATATTTAATTTGCTGCACTCATGCCTTCTCAAAAGTCATATTGATGAAAAAAGTTATTAGAATGAATCAAATGAAGACTCTCGTACGTCTGGAGTATTTGGGGACTGGAGAACTGGGAGAGGAGAAACTCCACGCCACAGTGTGATTTGGAAATTGGATGGAACATTATGATTTCCGACTTGCATTTATCGAGCAAACCACAGTCTGTCTTTCCATGGCCATTTAGCTAGATTAGAACAAATAAGAGAAGACTGATTTCCAAGAACTGGTGATTAATGACATGTGATTCCTTTAAAGCAGTTCTGTAAATACTCTCTCCCAAAGATATTTTGTTCTGTCTTCTGTTCCTGAGCCTCGAGCTACAGCACTTGAGGGACCTTTTTTGCTGTCACTGACGGTCTGTCCCCTGCACGGTGCGTCTATGAACTTGGATCTACAATTCGGGGAGTGTGTCTTGTGCGTTGCAGACGCAGAAGCTGGAGAGGCAGGAGACGTGCCAACAGGAGAGGCTGATCGTGAAAGGACGGCTATTAATTTGCAGAATATTAAGTCTGGTGATGAGGGTGCACAGGCAGCCTCATGTTTGGAAAGAGAAGGACGCCTCAACCAGAGAGCAGGAGAGGTGGAGTGAGGCAAAAGGGAAGCGTAGTGGTGGCCGCAGAGGGAAAACACAGCCTTGCCCGAAGGCCAGCGCCAGGGAGTGTGTCTGGATTTTCCTGTCCACCTGACGAGGTGACCCCGTCACGTGTTCACACAAGGCGGCCGGCCAGCCATAGACACGAGGGCTTTCACACGGGCAGATGCGCTCTACGAGGGGACAAAGGTGTGTGAATAATGCGGAACCTGATGGTTCCAAGCATGTTGCTGAGCGATCTTTCCCTCGACGCAGGGGCAGGGCGCACATGCTTTTGGTGAACCTGGACTATGCATTGGTGTAACTGACTCGGGGCATGGTGACAGACCCTGAAGAGTCAGCGTCAAGAGTTACAAACTGGGGCCTCCCTGGTGGTGCAAGAGGTTAAGTCTCAGCACTATGAAGCTGTCTGCAGCCACTGCAGCACGAGTTCGATCCCCGGCCAGGGAGCTTCCCACATGGCGCAGCAGACCTCTCCTGCCTTCCGGCTGCTCCCCTCAGCAGTGGATTTCAGTAGATCCACCTGTTCTGCTCCCCACTCTGTCTCGGGTGAATCCTCTCATCCCCCCACACCTCTGGCCTACACCCCAGGTCTTGAATGCATAAATAAATCTTTGAAAGTTACAAACCGAAGATGCGTGGTCCCCACTGGCCCCACCAAGAGGACACCCCGGGAAGTGGGACCCCAACTCCTCTAGGATCACTTGCCAGCCAGTCAGGGATTCCTGGCCACCCTCTCGAGGTCAGGGCCCCCCAGCAGACTCCCCACAGGGCTGGCTTGGGCAGCGAGAACCTTCCTTGCTTCCCCACTCATTGAAAATGGGGGCCTATCAGGCGTTTCTGACCCACTTTGCAAACGAGTCCTTCCACCTGCCTCGCTGTCCTTCACCTGACCCATCTGTCACCCAGTCCTGCTGGGCTCGCTGCCCGAGCTGCCTCCATTTCTCACCTGCTTGCCTGAAATCGCCTTCTCGCTGGTCCGACTCGTCTGCCCTCTGCTCATTCATCTTCCACCGGGCAGCCTGAGTGATCTTTCTAAATTGCAAATCAGATCCCATCAGTGTCCTCCTTAAAATCCTTTTAATGGTTCCCCAGGGCGGTGCTTTTCAACCTTTCTTAAAAAAAAATCCCATGTACTGATTTGATAAATACTGATAATAGCCACGATTTATCAATAGCAGCCATTCCCATTTATCAAGCCCTCCCCGTGTGCCAGGCCCCGTGCTCGCGTTCATCCATTTTACCCCCACGGTGACCCCACATGCCGTCCCATGGCAGGTGAGGCTGCGTCTTATTGGAGGAGACCTCACACAGCGGCTCCCGACCGGGGGTGACGGGCACCGAAGGGTGCTGGTCCACACGGTAGGGGGGTGCTGAGCCTGGTCCTTCACATTCTGATCCTCTCTGGGGGGGTGGGTGTCCCTCCATGGGGTACTCCCCTCTCTGCCCACAGCTACATTGCCTTCCTGTGGGCACTCACTGCCCTGGACCTGTGGGACAGACGCCAGCATTCTGCCCGGGCTTCCACCTCCAGCCTCCTCTGATTCTGATTCTTGCTCAACCTCCAACTTATTCTCAGTAAACATCACCTCCTCCAGGAAGCCCTCCCTCACTCCCCAGCTGGGGACTTCCTGCACCATCTTTCATCACAGCACCTCTACCAGATGTGCTTCTTGTTTTTCTCTCCCTCTAAACAATGAGTTCTCGAGGGACTAGACCACACCCCATTTATTCAGTCAACAAGTTTTCACTGAGCACCTACTATGTGACAGGTTCTGTGCTAAGTACTATAGACACAGCAGTGACAAGAGCAGGCAAGACCATACTCTGGTGGAAATTGTTTGTAACAAGCTGCTGAAAGGAAAATTCAGGGCAAGACCCCAAGATGAACATCCCAAAGTCTCTGGCATGTGAGGACCTCATTCCCAGCACAGCAGAACGCATCTCTTTGGAATGTGTGCCTGGTCTCTGAAATCAACTCCGGTGCCTAACTTGCTGTGTGTTCTTAGGTGAGAGTGTAACACCTCTGAGCTGGAAGACCAAAGTTAATAATCCAGATGCCACAGGGGTGCAGGGGGGATTAAGGTGTGAGTGGCCGTCACCTGGCCCTTCCTGGCTGGTCAGCTGATGAGAGACCGTCCACACTGCCCCACGCCCGCCCAGCTCGGCTGTTAAGTGAGTTCGCGTCTCCAGTGTGGCTTGGAGGGAGCAGGGCCCATGAGCAGCATCCCCAGCCCGGTGCCCTGGGCCCGCTCCTGCGCACCCCTCTCCCCGCTGGTGGGGGCAGGGGCGAGTCACACCCTCGAGGACTCTGAAGCAGTGTCCACACCTGGCACCAGTGGGCTCGATGGCCTGCTTGCTGGCACCACTTTCGACGTGTGCTGCCAAATTACCAATGGGCAAAACTGAAGAATCCAGCTTTGAAAAACTCACTAAAGAAAGCAGCGCAAGGAGCAGCGAAGGCGCCTATCACACGAGCGACAGGCCGCCGGCTCGCCTGGACGCGGGCTGCCGAGGGGCGGAGAGCAGCGACCCACCGAGCCGCAGAAAGCGCTCGGAGCCCCGCGTGCCAGTGTGAGAAGCCAGGCTGAAAAGACGCCAAACCGCCTGATTCCAACTCACAGTGCTCCGGAAGAGGCAAAGGCACAGAGGCCACAAAAAGGCAGTGGTCACCAGCGTGGGGGACGGTGGGGAGTCGATGGCGCACAGGCCATTTTGGGGCCGTGGAACTACTTTGATGCCGTGACAGATACACGTCATGATGCACTTGTCCAACCGGCCGCACGTAGGGCACGAAGATCGAACCCTGATGTCAGCTGCGGACTTGACTGAATGATGAGCCGTCGGTGCTGGCCTCCGCTGTCCCGGGCAGATGGTAACACTGGTGCGGATGCTAGTAATGGGGGGCAGCGTGAGGGGGAGGGGCACAGGGGGGAAGCCTCCCGACTTCAGGTCGCATTTTCCTGCAGACCTAATATGCTCTGGAGGGGAAAGTCCATCATCAAATTTAAAACGGAAAACAGAGGCGATTCCTTTGGAGGAACACAAGCCCCGTTTAACGGACACGAGGGGCTGGGGTTTCAGGCTGTGATTCTGGAGCTCTGGGGGCGGGGGTCCAGCTGCGCGCGGGCCCTCCCCTTTCAGCCCAAGCTCTGGAACCTGCCCCAGCTCAGAAGCACCTGCGTCGAGTTTGGTCTGTGTCGCCCCTAGGCGCCAACCATAGACTTTCCGGCAGCCGTATGCAGTAGGGGAGAAGGAATGAGCTCTTGGCCTTCTATCTGGCTCACCCCGATCGTCCACAGCCTCGCCGTGCCAACATGGAGCCAGTCAGAAGTTAAGGGTGAGGTGTTTTTCATGCTCTGCCCTCGGGCTAGTATTTAGCACTCACAGCTCAATTAGAACTGGCCGGTGCCACCTCAGCACGACGTGGTCGTGGCTGCCGTAGTGGACAGGACAACCTGGGGCCATGGGCTGGGCTCGGTGTGCCAATCACACATTCATTTTTAGAGTCACTCTTGTCGGACAGATTCCTCTGGGCAGGTGCCTGGGCCCTGGGCTCTGTCTGCGTGAAGCAGAGAAAGGCCCGGCCCGGCAGAGATGTGGGTTTTCCCTCCACCCCACCTTCGTTTTGCGTTGCTTATTGGAGATGGAATTGCACATGGGAGAGGATGGGGCTGGGGCCCCACACAGGCCTCTTGGGAGGAAAGTTCTCTCGTAATGTCACTGGCGTGAAATGGGACGTATGCCCGCTGGCCGGCTGAGCAGAGGCGCATGTCACCTGCTGGTCTCCGCCCCTCCTGCGCCCCAGGCAGGCCTGGTGAACGCAGCTCGCCTCATTCTAGGGCAGCGTCTCTCTGCACCCCAGCTTCTACCCTGGGCAGACAGCCTGGTGCACTGGACACCCCAGCTAGGCCACAGGGAGACCCCAGCTCTAGGGGAGGCCCAGCTGATTTTTTCAGAGTCTCACTCTTCCCTTCTCCCCACGGACTTCAGGAGAGTTTTTGGACACGGGGTGCTGCATGAGGCTGGGCGGGCGTTCACCAGGCAAGGCTCCCCCACAAGGGCAAGTGGAGAGAGCACAGCCCACAGGCCAGTGCCCCTCCCAACCCAGGGCCCCCTTGCCCAGGCCTTTTCCTGGCCTTGGTCCTCATGCTGGCAAGTGCTGCTGGAATTCCTTAGCCCCCCACCCCCAAACTAGTGGTAAACACGTGACTCCCTTGTGTCTCTCTGGGGCTCTACTCAGTCATTCTTGCAGAAGGACGAAGTGGGGGCAGTTTTTGTCCACATGGACCCTTGAACTTGGGCCTGGAGGTGGCGGCTGCATGTGATGTTTCTCTCTGTCTCCCAGGGCCCAGCCTGGGGCCTGACAAAAGTGCCCTGACAAGGCGTTTCTAAGGACGCTGTGAGTCAGACAGGTGCCAACGGGCACTGATATCAACAGGCAGCACCATGGCTACTCACCCTGTGCGGGGGGCTGCTCCCCACACTTATCATCTCACTGGATGCCGGTAGGGACGGCCCCAGCGAGCGCCATCTCATTGGCGCCGGCAGGGGCGGCCCCAGCGAGCACCATCTCACTGGGCACTGGCAGGGACATCCCCAGCGAGCGCCATCTCACTGGGCACCGGCAGGGGCGGCCCCAGCGAGCGCCATCTCACTGGGCGGTGGCAGGGACATCCCCAGCGAGCGCCATCTCACTGGGCACCGGCAGGGGCGGCCCCAGCGAGCGCCATCTCACTGGGCACCGGCAGGGGCGGCCCCAGCGAGCGCCATCTCACTGGGCACCGGCAGGGGCGGCCCCAGCGAGTGCCATCTCACTGGGCACCGGCAGGGGCGGCCCCAGTGAGCGCCATCTCACTGGGCGGTGGCAGGGACATCCCCAGCGAGCGCCATCTCACTGGGCGGTGGCAGGGACATCCCCAGCGAGCACCATCTCACTGGACGGTGGCAGGGGCAACCCCAGCATGTACTACTTCACTGCATGCCAGGACAGCCGGAGCTGGGAGCTCTTACCGTGGATGCCCCAGGTTCTGGATGGGGTGGGCCAGGGACAAGCCCAGAGTGGCTGAGAATCCACTTGGGTCACCTGGGGGGTGTGGTGGTTGGCGCCGCTCTGGTCCAGAAAGCTGCTTGCCCCCCACCACATGAGCTTCGGCAGTTTGGTGACGGACGAGGCGGGGAGGCCTGGCCGGCAGCAGGGGTGGTGAGAACAGGGCAGCATCTGGCACCGCAGTCACTCCTGGGGGCAGCCCCGTGCTGACCTTCGCAGATGGCCTCAGCTGGTGTGTAACTCGGGGTGAGACACGCTGTATCCCAGAGTAGGTGTTTTCATCCCTCCCCTCCCTCTTTGGTGCCCCTTTTAGCGCTGAGGGATAAATGAGGGTCTGAGACCCCCAGTCCAGCACACGCTGGGTGTTTCCCCGTCCGAGGCCTGAGCCTTCCCTGAGCCAAAGCCCCTGGGAAGCGGTGTGGCCTGGGTGGGCATGTGGGCCCTGGAGGCAGCCAGCTGACTCGAGCCCCAGCTCTGCCTCGGGCGACTCGCCTCTGGCTGCCTCGTTGTGCCTCGGTTTCCCCACTGTGGTGTGGGTATGATGCCGGCCATTGCAACAGTTGTCACAGGGACTGAACTTCATGGCACCTGAGTGTGCAAGAAACTCGCTCAGGCTCCTGGGCTTTGGGCCCACACGGCGAGATTGCACGGGCCCTTTTCCCTCTCTGAGTCTCACTCTCCTCAGCTACAAAACGGGTGTGAAAGTGCCGGTGCCATCCCACAGCTGAGGCAGCCTCCCGTGACGTGGCGGCCGTGCTGGGTGCTGGGAGCTGGTGCTGGGGCCCGCGCCGACCCTTAGAAACCTCAGTCAATCCAGAGGGCTGATCCTGGGGCTGTGGACCCCCGGCTTCGGGGTGCTCTAACCCCCCATAGAATGGACATGCGCCTTCCTGGGCAGAGCAGACTCCTTTAAATTTATGGAGAGACCCCGAGACGGACGGGGAGCAGGGTGCTGTCGCGGTCGGCCTGCGCCTCAGGAGCCGGCCTGTCCCCCTGTCACCTGCTCCGCGGGGTGCAGCGCCAGGCGGCTGAGCTGGCTCGGCTGTGCTGGGTCCACGGGGCCCCTGCGGACGCCCAGGCTGAGTGCAGGGGAGGCGGGTACGGGGCTCCGTGTGGGTGGGCCCAGCTGCCACAGACCCACTCCCTGCTGCCCGCCCGCCTCCCCACAGCCATAGACAGCTTGGGGGGAAACGCACTCCTAAATAAATCATAAATACAGGCAGAAAAACAATACAGAAAGCGCTCGCCTTGTTCAGGACTTTTGACAGGCCTGCGCCGCAGACGGGTGTGACTCATCCCTGCCCAGCGGGGAGAGGGGTGCGCAGGAGGCGGGCCCAGGGCACCTGGGCTGGGGGGTGCTGCTCGTGGGCACTGCTCCCTCCAGGTCACACTGGAGCCCCAATTATGGCCTCTGCTTCCACCGTTGCCATAGTAGCCTGAGTCACCTCCCGTCAGCAGCGGTGACTGCCACACCCTCAGCCTGTACCTCTCGACAAGCAACTGTGGGAACCCTGGTCCTTCCTGGGGGATACCCCCCGAGGGGTAGCGGGGAGCCGAGGAGGGCCTCCGGGGTGGTGCCAGCCGTGGATTCAGATTCTGGCCCCGCCTGCCCGGTCTCTGCAGTCCCGAAGCTGGCTAGGCCTCTGTGTCCTCATCTATAAGATGGCACAGACACCAGCTGCCCGGGCAGTGCTGAGGGCCAGGCAGGCGGCCCCTGCGAGCGTGGTGCATTGTGAGTGCTCATCTGAGCTGGGGAGCACCTGGCCGCTGCCTGGAAGGAAAGGGGTGGCCTCTGCGCCCCGATGGTGTGCGGGTCAGGGACTGAGGCGAGAGCCCAAAGCGGAGGGCTGAGCGGAGCGTGTGTTGGGGTCACTGCGCCTCGCAGGCCTCTGTGAGCTTGTCTGCTAGTGGGCAGCTGGGCCCTGAGGCTCGGGCACTTCGGCAGGGCTGGTCGAGGAGCTTCTGGGTGTGCAGATGGAGGACACGGGTGCCGGGTGGTGACAGGTTGCTGGGGGGGAAGTCCAATCTGCCTGTGCCACCTCCGTCCCAGCCCAGGTCTGGGTCCCCCGGCTCTCCCGTGCCCGCCCTTCCGCCTTCACCGTCCTGCCACGGTCGGTTCCCCTCCCCAGGAAGACTGTTTCAGGCAGGGCCTGTCAGGAGCCGGGGCCTCGCCAGTCCTGCACTGGGGCAGCCTGAACTCGGAGACGGGTCCCACGTCACACCCCTGCCAGGCTGTCATCAGCAAGCAGAGCCCAGTGCTGGCGAGGAAGTGGAGAAGCAGGAACTTCCGCATTGCAGGGGGCTGCGGAGTGGGGGGCAGAGGTGTGAATTGGTGCAGCCATGTGGAAGATGTGATGGTGGTTCCTCAAAAATAAACCAGAATTACCATAGGACCCAGCAATTTGGGTAAATACCCAAAAGGAAGCAGGGACTCAGGCTCAGCACAGGGAGCTCCTAACAGCCCTACCCACACAGTCGAACGGTGGAAGCAGCCCAAGCACCCACCGATGGAGGACTGCACAACAGCGCGTGGTCCAGCCAGATCATGGAATATTAGTCAGCCCTCAAAAGGAGGAAGTTCTAGTCCATGCCACAACACGGATGAACCTTGAGGACATGGATGCCTGGTGAAATAGAGCGGGCAGAGAAGGATGAATACTGTGTGAGTCCACTTATGTGAGACACCCAGAATCCTTACATTCAGAGACAGAAAAGAGAAGGGTGGATGCGGGGGCAGGAGGAAGGAAATGGGGAGCATCGTTGACTGGATAGGGAGTTCCAGTGCTGACCCCATGAAAAAGTAGAGGCGGGGCCTCCCCGGTGGCGCAGCGGTTGAGCGCTGCGCTGTGGAGCTGTCGGCAGCAGCGATGCGAGTTCGACGCCCGGCCGGGGAGATTCCCACATGGTGCGGCAGACCTCTCCTGCCTTGCCCGCTGCTCCCCTCAGCAGTGTATTTCTGATCTGCCTGTTCTGCTCCCCGCTCTGTCTCTGGTGAACCCTCTCGCCGCCCCACGCCTCTGGCCTGTACCCCAGCTTGTATGTATATATATAAAAAAATTCCTTAAAAAAAAAAAAAGAAATGAATCGCCTCCAGCCCAAGGCAGAAGGTAAAACTAGAACTCCTAAAAAAAAAAAGAAAAAGAGAAAGTAGAGGCGGCGGCTGCAGTGACAGAAACACAGCAGTCTGCACGTGCTCCCAGCCCCGGCCGCACACTTAGAAATGCTCCTGCGTGAGTGGGTGCCTGCCCCACCAGCAGCAAAATAGAGAAGCCTGAGCTGGCTGCGAGATCAGCAGAAAGTGCCAACTACAGGTCGTGGGAGCAGGAAGCAGCGCCCTGGCCACCAGCGCTGCAGGGCGGGGCAACGGCCGAGGGTGCTGTGACCAGCGCCGGGAAGGCCGAGGCGCTGCTGCTGCTTGGGTGTCTGTGGGGTGTCTCTGGTGGGGGTCCCGGGTGTCCTGGTTTGGCCGGTGGGGGATTTTCAGGGCTCCCCCTTGGCCCCCTTGGCCCCCGGACCAGCAAAGCTGCTTCAGCAAGGGTTGAAAAGCACAAGCTGGAGTCAGCTGTCGGAGGAGCCACGGCGCTGCGGGGTGAAAAGCAAAAGGGGACCCAGGACCAGGAAACCAACAGGAAGGTCCTTGCACCCCACAGCCTGGAGGGCCGTGGGCACAGCAGGGCGGGAACCTGGCCGGCCTGAGAGACGCCTGCGCACTGCTCCCACCGGCCAGGGCGCCAGCCTCGGCTGCGAGTCACTCTCCGTGGTTTCCCGTCTCATTGGGCTGTTGCGCAGAGGCCCCGGCGCGCCTTGGACTTGATCTTTCCGCCGTGGGCTGCGATGATGTCTCACGATTTCAGCCCAATAATGAGAACATGAATCACCTTCAGGGTGCTCCCCCGGGATGAAGCCCCTCTACCCATGTGGTGTCCTTCCTGCCCCAGCTCGGTCCCCAGGGAGCGCGGGAAATCTGAGGCTCAGAGACCACGGCGCTTTGCCTGAGGCCACACAGCCTCCAGGGGCAGCTGTGAGAGGGGCTGGGGACCCCCGCGGTGCTCTTCCTCGCTGCTGGACGCCTCCCTGAGCCTTGTCTCTCGGGGACACGTCCAAGGTGGCGATGACCACGCGGGGAGCGAAGGCCCCTCCCAGGGGAGCGGCGCCCTCGGAAGGGCGGTGACTGTTATGGAGCATCCCCTCCGCGTCGCCCGAGCGGCTGAAGATGGAGTTGCTGAGTCGCGTTGTTTCTGCCTGCTCGGCTGTCTTCTCGCCCCTCACCATCCGATCGCAGGCCCGTGGTGAGAATTAATCTCAGCGAAGGTGAGAGAACGCGAGACAAGCGGCTCTGAGCGCTGCATAAAAATAAAATCTGGGAATGAATGATGCTGGAGAGACATCATTTCTGTCTGCCTCGCACAAGGCTTTTTTCTTTTCGTGAACGTGTGATGCAGGAGATGGATGAGCCGGCCCGGTGGGTGCTGGGCTCCCGAGGGGCTTGTGCCCAAACTGGGTGTGCGCGCGAGTGTGGGGAGAGCGAGCGAGGCGGCACTGCGAATAAAAATGACAGATGCCCTGGTGTAAAAGGTGACAATTTGCCTACACAGTGAAACGGTTCTGTCAAGACATCAGGGTATTTGGGGACTTGAATCCAGAAAGGAGGCGTTTGAAAATGCAGGCAGCCGGAGCTCCTCCAGCCGCCCAGAGCTCCAGAAGTGATCTTTTGTAATTTTGTCTTATGATCTGTGAGGGTTTATCACGGCGCTAATCGGCCTAATGATGACGGGAGCTCAGTCACTCCGCTCAGACGCCGGGTTTGAAGTAAAAAGGCGCAGAAGGCCCCCGGGCTGCGGGCTGAGAGAGCCGGGTGGTCGCCTCCTCGCGGGTCTGGGAAATGAACCCGGATCCCGGGGGGCGGCGGAGACCGGCTCACAGGAGGCCGGCGACCCCCGGCCTCTGGTCCCCGAGCCCAGGACAGGCCCACTCCCCAGCCCCACCCGCCGGGCCGGGCCTTGGGGCAGGGGACGCAGCTCGGGACGTTGGGCCGTCCTGCCTCTCGGAGTTGCCACTCTTCGTGGGGACATTAAAAACCGTGTTTATGATAATGCCCTTGTTCCCATGGACACCAGTGAACCGCACCACCAAGATTAATGGAGGACCATCGAGACCGGTCCTAAAAGATGGTCCCTCTTGTGGATTGCGGGCTGTCACTCGGCATCCATTAGCGCCGGAGCGCGGGGTCCGCATCATGTGGGTGTCGTGGGGACCCGCGCGCCAGGCAAGATGGCATTTCCACCGCACATCAACAGATCATTTCACCACTGCTCAAGGCGTCGTAAATTGGACTTATAGCTCAGCTGCTGGCATAAATAAGTCCCTTTGATAGTTAGTGGAAGACGTTATGACACTCCAGGGTACAGGAGGGGACATTGGCACTGTCATTTTTTTTCTCCAGCCCTGGCACCCTGGTGCCTGTGATCTTTCTGAAGATTCAGGGCACGCGCTCTTCATTACGGCTTGGGCACCAGGGACTTGTTTTTTTTGCAAGATTAATGAGCGCCACGGAAATTCTCCAGCGCATCTCGATAATTAAGTCTTTGTTTATCAAAAAACAAGTTATATTAGGAGCAGAAAATTCGCAGTAATTATTCATAATTCTAACAATTCAAGTATAGCTACCTCATTTGCCTGGGTAATTCTGCTTTTTAATTTCTTGCATACATTTGCATATTAATTTTGCCCGTGGGCTGCAGCAGGCTTGACAGTTTGCTGCTATGCGATGGTTTTCACAGGGGTGCGACTCAGTTGGGTGGCATTTCGACTGGGTGCAATGATAAATTATGAATTTTCTAATTTGCTGCATAATGAAGTAACCCCTTCCAACCCAATTAAAAAGAATCACCAGCATCTGTTTTTTTTTTTTTTTTTGGTAAATATATATTTTCCAGGTATGTCATCCTGTTCTTACAAACAGGGCATATATATTATATTCCCTTAAAAGAAAAAAAAAAAAAACAAACTCTGCCAAGATGGCATTTGCAGTCTTTCTGGATCACCATGACTTGTGACGCTTCAGAGGGGGCTCAGGGCCTCGGGATCCTGGGGGGGCCCCGGGCTTGGTCGGCTACTCTGCAGCTGGCCTGGTCATCGGAGGTGCCCAGTGCCCGATAAATTTTGCTCAGTCGTGATGGCAGCGATGTGTGTGGTGACTGGGGGTGGAGAGGTGGGGAGGCAGCAGCCCGTGTCCACAGGGAGACAGGCAAAGTACATTTCGGGGTGTTTAAGTTTCTCCTACCTGCAAATTAAACACCAAAGCTCTTCAAACTCCTCACTTAAAAATAGTCAACAAAACAGAACAAAACAAAAGAAAAACAAAGCGTAGCGCTGCTGAAACCTAGAGCGGCCTTAGCTCTCTTCCAAAGTCGCGGGAGGCGGGCGAGGGCCTGAGGCTTCGGGAAAGGCACTTGGGGCTGTGTTGGGGGTCCCAGGGGGAGAACGTCCTCGGGGGAAGGACAGTTGTGCGGGTGCGGGCCGCGCTTTCCGTGTTCCAGGCCAGGCTTGCTGAGATGAGCAGAGTGCCAGGCAGCAGGCCTGTGTCTCCCTGCCCGCCCAGATGGCTCTGGCGGAAGGCGGATGATATCTCTAGCAGTGCAAAAATATAAAAAAATTAAAAAGAGGCTTTGTAGGGTCTCGTTGCAATTCCGATGTAAACAATTCCTGGGGGTGGCGGGGCTGGCTAGAGTTTAGCTTTGGCGGGGGCAGACAGGAGCAGGGGGAGACCTCCTGCTGGCATGAACCCTGGTCCCCCTCCCCCACACAGCAGATATGGAGGGAGGTGAGCTCCCCATGAGCGAGCACCCCTCCCCTAACTGCCACCCACAATCGCAGCCCAGACGCCGGCCTGATCCAGGGGCCGCCCTTCCCCCACATCACGTCCCCCACCAGGGCTGGCTCTTGCCTGCTGCAGACTCAGCTTCTGCTGGGACACTCACAAGACCACCTTGTCCAGCTTGTGTCGATTCCTCTGTACAAGGTCCCGTGAAGACGTGTCCAGACCTCCGTTGCCTGCTGGTGACGGGGAGCTCCTCCTCCCCCAGCGTGCAATGCTCCCTGCCTTTCTGGAGTGCTGCTTGCTAGAAATCACTCGCAAAGCTGCCTCCTTACAAATTCTCCCGTCCAGCCCTCTAGCCCTCCCAAGCAACCACACAGAACACGCCAATTCCTTCCTCTTCATTCAGCTTCATGCTTGGTCTTCTCTTCTCTGGAGGCGTGTGACACTCGTGTTTTTACACTCGTGTCGTCCTGAGCTCACATCCTGGCTCTTGCTTTTCTGAGTCACCCGGTGCCTGGAACAGGGGCGATTTCCCAGGTTGACGGCCATCTTGGCAAGAAGATGCTGATCCCCAGAATTCAACAGGACGGGAATGGGAGGCATTAGGACGCAGCCTCACAGGACAGGACCTGGGTCAGCCTGGAACCAAACAGCCCTGCTCTAGAAGGTTCCAAGAGAACAATTTGAATCGGGTTCGCTGCTCTCTTGTGCTTTTGAGAAGTTTACAGGTCTTACCTTTTTTGCACGACTACATGCTTATTAAGGCCAAAACACCCTCCTTAATAAACTTACTGGTAAATCTAGCATTAAGCCAGCTCCAGCTACACTGTCCTCATCCATTTGGCTGATTTTTTTTTTTTTTTAATTAGCAAAACAACCTCTTACTGCTTTATTCATAAATATCAACTGAGTTGAACTTGGTGTAGACCCCGGGCCTTTGTGGTGAGAATGGGCCTCGCCTCTGCCTTCAGGGATCTCCCTGGTTTTGCTCAGAAGAGAGTGTGGGAAGCCATGGGTTGTTTCCCATACTGCTTGCCATGGAATCCTGGGGTTCCGCAGGAGTGTCTCAGGGACAGAATTTTAATGGGCGCTTTAGGAGAGGTTTCAAAAAATCATAAGACAGCAATCAAGCATTTACTATGTTCCAGGCAGTGTTCTAAATAGAACTGGGCATTCTGTTTTTCTATTTGCTAAGTCTGGTGAGTCTGAATTGAGGCCCAGAGAGGTTTGGTCACTTACCCAAAGTCCCACAGCAAGTAAATAGTTTCAGAGCCTGCCCTTGTAAACTACCCTCCTCTATTGCTTTTGTAAATCCACTAGGTATATCAATTGAACAAACAGGGCATAAAAAGATGCCTCACCCAATGCCCAGGTACTCTGAAATGCTATTTCCACCCCTCTTCCCCACTTGCCTTGCTCTTGTGGGGCTCTTTTGACTAACTAGTTTTCCGGACTTCCATCATTTCTGAAGTTGCCACTCTGCCTTAAAAAAATACCCCATACTTTCATGGATGTGATAATTTTCTTTAATTAATTTTATACTTACATGTATTTACTTAAAAAGAATTTTCCTCTTTTTATAGTAAATGGAGAAACCAGGATCCTCTGTCAAAAATGGCAAGTGGCTGTAAATGGACAGTGGAGTATGGCAGCACCTGCTTTCCCTGCTGTGGGACTAGGTCCAAGGCCTGCTCTTTGTTAAGTAGGGAGATCCACAGGCAGTAGAAAGGTGTAAGCTCACATCAGCGCTTACCTGAGACCTTATGCTGGATGCAATCAGATAAAAGATACCAGCACATGGGGCCTCCCTGGTGGTGCAGTGGGGGTGGAGCAGCAGGGGTGGCGCAGAGGTTAAACACTGTGCTGTGGAGGTGTCGGCAGTGGGGATGTGAGTTCAACACCCGGTTGGGGAGATTCCCACATGATGCGGCAGACCTCTCCTGCCTCGCCCGCTGCTCCCCTCAGCAGTGTATTTCTGTCGATCTGCCTGTTCTGCTCCCCACTCTGTCTCAGGTGAACCCTCTTGCTGCCCCATGCCTCTGGCCTGTACCCCAGCTTGTATGCATAAATAAATCTTAAAAAAAGAGATACCTGCACACCAGTTGATGTTTTGCAATGTGTCTGCAAACCACTTAAAATGAGCTCCCTGCCCTCTTTTGGTGAAAGAATGAATTCATGACCGGGTCTGGGATCTTTTGCCAAACAAGCACAAAATCTAGGCATTAGGGGTCACTTTCCTGTTCAGCAACAATGAAGCTAAAGTAATTGTGCTCTTTAGGTGACCTTCACCTTCTAGTTCTGACCAGATGTGGCTGGTTGAATCAGTGTGACTCATTCATCTCTGCCGTTGTGGTTCCTTTCAGCTCTGAGACTCTATGACCAGCTGTTGTTCCTGCCCACGTGGCCCAGACTGAAGGAGGGACCAAGAGCTGTCCATCCTTGGGGGGAGCACTAAGACCGAGCAGGCCAAGTCACGTTGGCTTTGTCTTGTGGTCCCGTTCCCCGACTCTCCAAGAGCAGGTGCTGATCTCCCAGAGGCCCTCAGCCTCTCGCTGGGCGTGTCTCCAAGCCCTTGACCTTTAATCCGCCACATGACCTGGGAGGGACCCCTGCAGGACTTTTCCTTGCCACATTCTGTTTGGGGTCACATTGCTTGGCACCCAGCCCCTCTCTGGCCCTTTATCCCAAGGTTTTAGGGACAAGATCACACACTCCCATAAAATACCAAGTGTGACCCAGCCTGAAGAGCAGCTAGACTTGCTGATAGGCTGCTGAAAACCTCACAGAGCTGTAACGAGTCACTAGTTCTGTTAATTCTTATGAGTAAGCCATGGCCGGGATCTCTACCTACTTGGTTTAAGTGAGGAAACTAAGGCCAGAGAAGCTGCATGCTTTCCCCAGACCACAAGGCAAATTAACAGCCGAGGTGAGCTTCACCCTAGGTTTTCTTTAATTAATTTTACACTTAGACAGACCTTTTAGCCCCAAATGCACTGTTACTTGAATTTCTTGTATCATGTTTTGTATTAATTCCACATGATTAGGTCCTCAGCTTCAACACCATGACTGTCAATATTTATTTCAGCTTTAGTTAGTGACCATGCGATCATCATAATCCCATCCTTGAAATTCTATCAGCACCAACTCAGATCGTGGAGCCAGTCATCTGATTTCTTGGCTCCATCTAAGATTAGTTTTAGCTTCATCTCAGAAGATAAAGCATTAGTTACAATTTATGTTGTCCACTAAAAAGACTTTGAAGTCTCTCCTTTTTCAGAGGAGAAGAAAATGTTTGACTTTCAGTTTATTCCTCTCAGTTTCCTGGTAGGAAACTGCATACGTGCCTGTAGCTCCGATTTGACAGTGAACACACCAGCAAATTAGGACACTTGGAGTGATGATGCCAACCAGCACCACAGGATAGTAGATCCCGCTTGTATGGCTCGGGTTTTGCATTCTCAAGACCATGATGTCTATTTTGTTGTGCTAGTTCCCCGTATTGAGATCGTTTCAAAAGTTCTGCATTAAGTAAAATATATTCAAAAGGAGAAGAATGCTGATTTTCCTTCTTACTCATATTTGTTATATTCAATAACAGACTGTTATTGAATGAATGGAAGAATTTAAGTATTTTCTAATGGTTGCTTTCTACAATGCTCTGAAGCAAGTTTTACCACTATTTCTAGCTTATAGATGAGAAAACTGTGGCTCAGACTCACTCAGCCCCAGAAGCTACTAAGTAGTAGAGCCAGAACTATATTACAAAAGACTAACTGCTTGATTATGAGTTTATACTGCCTCCTACACAAGTCCTTCTTTCCAAGACTCTTCGGTCACCTTGATTCCTTTCTTGCTGGTTTCTTTTCATTCATTCATTCATTCATTGGTTATTCAGCAATCGCATTTTGAGTGATTGTGTATGATGCTAGAAATAGAGAGATGATCAAGATCAGAATCATATCTCTGAGGACCACTCAATCTTCGGCTCTTTATTCTTCAATCAGGTCTAGATCTCTTTCGTCTTAGAAAAATCCTTTCCCACCTCATTTTTCAGTGTTGTTTTTTTGCCTCTACTATTTTCCTTTTTGTGACTGAGTTTCTCGAATCGGTGGCCATTTAACTTGTTACCTCCCATACATTACCTTACTCAATCCCCTGCAAGCTGTTGTTGGTTTGCATCCTTGAGACACGTGTGAAAAAAGCAGGTGTGAAGGACAAGAACTTAAGATGTGGAATAGAAGAACTGGGTCTAGAAGTCACATTCACATGCTTACCTGCTACAGAGGTAGAACAATAGCATCTAGAATTTGAAGGACCCAAGACCCATCATGAAAGACCTATTTCAGGGTTGGGAATGGAAGTCTGGGCTTCTAGGCTGAAATATTCATGAAACCAATTGATAGGGAGAACAAACTGCCATGCAAAAAATGGCTTTTAAACAAAATTTAAAAAACACATATAGAAATTCAGTGCAAAAAGAGACAGTATACCCATCAGGGGGAGAATTTAAACCTGAGGAAATAAAAATAATGATAAGTAGTAAGTATTGAAGGCTGAGTATGTACCAGACACTGTTCCAAAAGTATCAACTCGTTTAATCTCCATAAAAATTCTATAACACATGCATTATAATTATCACAATTAGTAAGCAAAAGGGAAATATTAGTGCAGACAAATTAACCCAAGAACACATAACTAGTAAGTGACAGCACTAGAACTGATATATATGTATATAGCGCATTGTGTCCCTCATACTTAACTGCTGTGCTACTTTTGCTGTTGTAAATAGATTTGAAACGATTTGCAATAAGTATGTTTATAACTCTCAGCTACCTTAAAGTCAGCACATCACCCTTAAAGTAAAGGTTGATAAACATAAGAAATAACTTACAGAAAATATTGGAAGTAAAAGATGGAGTTATTTAAGATAATTGTATGGTGTAAAGAAGTTAGAGAGAGCTGGAGAGAAAATTAGGAAATTGGAAGCTAAAAATGAATGACATTTTCCGTTACCCCTGAATGTGACATAGAACAATGCAAAATAACAGTCTAAAAAATATCCACATCTAGGCATAGCATAGTGCAATTATAGAGTGGAAAAGATAAAGAGAAACAAGCAAAGAAAGTTATTTTAAAAAGTTTTTTTTAGATAATTGTAAGTTTTATGTGCCAAATGCTGTGCTGAAAAGACTGTCACATGTATTTTCATTTAATTTTCTGAGGCACCATTATTGGTTCTCCCTTCTTAAAGATGAGGAAACTAAGTTTCAGAGAATTTAAGTAATGTGCTAAGGGCCCCATAAATCTTTGCTGAATGAAGAAGTTGCTTTGCAGCTAGCCAATCAGATTGTGGTCATTTATCTTTGTCCTTGTTTCACTTTTTTCTCTCATGGTTTAAATGAGAATGATAAAACCAGTCAGTCCTTCTTACTTCTTAGTGTTGTTTATACTGGTATCTTTAGAAGTAAGAAAGAAAACAAAAGAGCCCTGTCACTTCCACTTTTTTCACTCTTTGAACCTTTGACCAACAGCTTTAGAGAACCATTGCTTCTGCATCATTTATTATCTTTTCCAAATTAAAATTTATTATTTTGGATAAAATAGCAGGTAATATCCAAATATATGCCAATAAAACATTTAATCAATACATATTTAAAACATATTTTAAAAAATGTAACCCCCTGTTTATTTCCTTCACCTTCCCTGTGAGTTCTTACTGGCTTGGAGGCAATTCCTGCCAATACTGTCTATTTTTGACCTGTCTGTGTTCATATACATGCTCATATTAACATTACTTTTGACATATATTGTGACCTATGATACATATTTCATTCCAAATATTCACTCTTAATATGTTCAGAGTCTTTCCGTAATAAGCCATATAGATGTCGCTCCTTATAACTACTACATAATATTTCATCACATAAATATTCACAGTTGATGTTATTTTGTTCTATATTAAAAGATACCTAGGTGGGACTTAAATTTTCTACTATAGAAAATGCTTATTGCACATCTTCATAAATGCTCCTGGGAACATATAGCCCAATATTTCTGCATGCTATTGTTCAAGAAGGGGGTTATTTTGGAGGTTAAAATATTTTAAAATGTATAATTTAGTTACTTAGAACTCAATTTCTTTCCCCCCCCCAAAACCTACCCTTGGGATTTCATTAATACTCTCTCAGAGTGCTAGTTTCTTCTTCCTTTGTCAATAATGAGATTCATTTACCTTCGAAATGTTTGTCCTTATCACTCTCTAGGAGAGCAAACATATTAGGTTTATGGAATCAGAAGAAAGATGCAACCTGAGGGGCAATAAGAAAAGGGGAGCCGTAAAAACCAGAGTAGAGGAGAGGGACATGTATATTTCAGCATCTGTCCATCGCCGATACAGCACATGTCATGGGAGGGGCTTCAGCCTTGGAGGTGGGCCTGGAAGAGGAGTCACATGGCCAGTGAGTCACCCAGGGCCAGGTGGGACTGGGACAGGAGTCCCGGATGGATGCAGTAACCCCAGTCCTGGGGGCCGTGCGCATCTTCTGGGAAGGGACAAGGTGCAGGCAGGCCTCCAAGATGGGGTGGAGAGAGTGGAGGGAAGCAGAAGTGACTCCGGGAGAGAAGTGACTCAATGTCAGGATCCAGGGGAGACACCGGGAGGGCTGCAGTGCAGTCCTATGGCTGGGGGAGTGGTGGTGAGGCCAGTGGACCAAGCAGAGCTACTGGGGTCTGTGACCGGCAGGCTTACTGATTGGTTTGTTTTTCCAAGGAGAATGAGTCGGGAGCTGGTGAGGGAGGCAGCTGGGAGCAAGGCTGTTGTTGTGCTGCAGGCAGGAGATGGGAGTGACCAGGGCCCGGGGTGGTGGGTGTAGCGGCTCCTCAGGGAGAATCAGATGGGCCTGGCGTTCTGGCCGGGGCACCACAGCGGAAGCTGGTGCTGCTGGCTGAGATAGGCTAGAGTAGGAATGGATAGGCAAACTCTGTTTGTAAAAAATTTACCTTTTATGATATCAAATATTAAATTTGATATCAAATATTAAAATTGCAGAAGTCATCTAGTTTTTCAGAAATTCAGTAATTCTTAGATTATGGTTTAGAATTAAAGTCTCGTGGAGATCTAAATAAAATACGTGTAAAACACTATAGAAAATGATAGGCATTTGCAGGAAGAGTGTATTGATGACTACTTAAATAGCCCTTACAAATGGCAGATTCTACATTCCTGGGTCATTTAATCCTACCATAGGTCTGTGAGGTAGACTGAGGTGCAGAGACGCTAAGCAACTTGCCCAAAATCAGCCAACTAGTAAATGTGGGAGCTGAGATTTGAACCTAGGACACTGGGTTTGTTTTTAACCACCTGAGATATGTTGCTCGGGGAGTATAGAGTATAAAGAAATTGTAAACCCTCAATTTAGAAAATTGATCTTTTTGAATGGGGTAGGGGAGAGGATTTTACGGGAAGGCATATACAGGAACTTCACCTACAATACCTACAAGACTGATGGATTATTTATTAAGCTGCTAGGTGTGCCCCTAGATGGTTGTATGTACCTCTAAATATTTCAGAGCAAACATTCATGTTCCACAAAAAATCTTTCTACACTCTAAACCTCCTTTACAGTGTTGACCTGAAATTAAGTGAATCTGAGCCTTGGTAGAAGGAAACTTCTTTTAAAAAGCACAGTTAAATACGCACTGATCTTTGCTTTGTGATTTTCCAGATTAATCTTGTTTGGAAATCCACAGTCTCCTACTGAACAGACAAGCTGGAAATGAAGGACCTTGTGCTAATTAAGAAATCCAAATAGGGCCTCCCTGGTGGCGCAGGGGTCAAGTCTCAGCACTATGAAGCTATCGCCAGCCACTGTAGCATGAGTTCAATCCCTGGCCAGGGAGCTTCCCACATGGCGCAGCAGACCTCTCCTGTCTCCCTGCTGCTCCCCTCAGCAGTGTATTTCAGTCAATTTGCCTGTTCTGCTCCCTACTCTGTCTCTGGTGAATCCTCTCGACTCCTCCCAGCTCTGGCCTATACCCAGCTCTTGTATGTATAAATAAACAAATATTTAAAAAAAAAAGAAATCCAAATAGAGATCAGGCCATGGTGACTTAAACAAATAAGGCTTTATTTTTTTAGTTAATCAGAAATTTTAGAAGGTGACAGCAACTTAAGGATGTCGCAGTCAGGATGTTTACAATTTGGGGGTATCTTTTCCTCATGGTGCCAAGATGGCTGCTGTATCACCTGTAGACATGGCTGTTATGTCTATATCCCCAGGGCCCATTTTTTCTTCTTTTTTTGCGTAGAAGAACTGGGGTGAAGGCCATAGGTGCCAGGGAGCAGGGGAGAAAGGAGGGTGTGAGAAAATTCATTAGGGACAGAGTGGGGAGCAGAACAGGTGGATTTACTGAAACACACTGCTGAGGGGAACAGTGGGTGAGACAGGAGAAGGCTGTTGTGCCATATATGGGTTAGCTCCCTGGCCAGGGATTGAACTCAGAGCATAGGAGTGATAGGGCTGAGACTTAACCCCTAGGCCAGCAGGAAGGCCCCCAGGGCCAAAATTTAAAAGACCTACCTCCTAGTAGAGTCATTTCCCTGTAAAGAACTGTCCAGAAAACCCCATTTAATATTTTTCACCTACCTGTCATGGCAGCACCATTGCAAGGGAAATGGAAAAATGTGTTTCTTTTCCCACTATTGGAAAGATGCCACCTGCCAAAATATAAGGGTTTTGTTAGTGAGGAGGAAAGGAAAAATAATTTTGAATTATTTGTGGCAGTCTCTGCCGCAAATCTCCTCATCCCTTTTTTCCTCCTTTTTCTATCAATGCAGACAAAACACTACCTTTGTTTCCTGTTAGTTGCCTTTTTCACTGAGCCCAAGGCCACCTTCTTTAGAATGTCCAGGCAAAGATAAAAAGTAAAACCTGGAGAAATCTGAGTCACAGAATATTTCCTGAATCACAGCAGAAAAAAAAAATGAACTTTTCTAAAATAATGGTGCTGGGAAGATCTGAGTCTTCCCCAATTTGTTGTAATTTTGAGTTGGTGAAAGTCACTTTTCATCTTTAAACTATAGGTTTTCAATCAATCCATGTTAAGTAAGACTCATTCATGAGAGAGTTTATTTCTATTCTGTATTGTCTTTCCTTTTTGTAAATACCACCAAACTCGAGTGTTTGCTTTTTCATTTGCTAGTTTATTTATTTATTCTGGGTTCCATTCGACAGCCAGACAGCTGGGTTATGGAAATTCCAATTACAAATTCCCTACAGATCTGAGCGCTGAGTTTCCACAAAACTGGTTTGCTTTTTTTTTTTTTTAAGCCAGGCAAGCTAACTAAATTTTAAGCAAACTTTAGACAAAGAACTCAATAATACCCTCGGCCATGGTGTGTGATGGTGATCAGCAAGGAATTTTTGTGCTTGTTAGAAATCATATTTTTGACTGAAAAGCTATAAGGCACAAGAAGCAATAGAAATTTTGTCCACATGCTTTGGTGCTATAACCACGCTCCACTAGCTTCAGAGAGCACTTAACAGTTTACAAAGGACAATCATGTGCGTCCTCTCACTGCCTTGGACGCATGGCAGTCTCATTCGAGCGGCTAAGACACAGGCTGGCGGGGGCTGTTGGAGCCCCCATGATTTTGAGACTTACTCCTGACCTCCGGCTGCCTCCCTGGACATCCCCTTGGTCAGATCATTTGATAAGTTTATCAATCGTTTCAGCATCGTGTCGATATCATGTGGGATATTCTTTACAGACTTTCCCCAGCAAGGAGTCACCTGCGAATATTATTTTCATCCATTCTATCAGTGCTTACAAAGGAGTGCTTATCACCAAGTGCTACCCAATATACCTGGTGCTTTAAATGCATATTCTCATACAGTCATTCAACAACCCCACTCTGTCATTTCCAAATGCTAGAGACAATTGCTAGCCAAGGCTAATGCTGGGGAAATAAATGTCAACAGGATGACAAGCCCCAAACCCTTCTCTTTGCCTCTCCCTACTGCCCCCCAATTGTGAGGGGAGCTGTGTTAATGCAAGCCAAGTTCATGGGGCCATAGCCTACCCTGTGCTTCAAGTCAGAATCCAGTCACGTTCTGTCCCGGACGGGGAACCCCAGAGGGGCGAGTAGGGTGTGTTCTCCTCATCTCTCGGGGCTGAGCACGGAGCTGGACCTGTATGATGCCGAACACGCAGGATTTGCTGGGTGGACACTGCGTGTCTCTGCAGAAATCGGCGGTGCAGGTGATAGTAACCGGAGAGGAAGTTTGGGTTGAAAGATTCGGGAAAGGTCGTGATGGTCATGCAGCCAACACCAAGAAGAAAAGCCACACGTGTGTCATGGAGACGACGCAGTGTTTGTGTTGACAATTGCTGCAATTTCATTTTGACATCAGGTATTCTAAGTCAAGGGAAATGCAGAGCTGAAGTTGCTGGGGATTGAATTGAATGAAAAAATGATAATGATGTTTTATGACTATTGACTTTGTTCAGCTCAGAAGGAGCAGGGTACATATTTATGAATAATGATACCTTGCACGAATGGTGAGATGCTTAAGGTGATTACTGTAATTCTAAAATCATTGACGGACAGTGCAGAGCTATTTAATGACCAAAAAGAGCCATAAAATGGGGGGAAAATAAAGTTGAACGGCTCACCAATATTAATAAGTCAAAACAAATTAATCCCTTGCTTTAATTTGGTAATATTTTAACTCTATCAGATGTGAAAAGCCACAGATGTTGAGTTTCATTAATATGGAATTAGTCGTGCAATTGCATCTTTTTAAAAATAGTTATTTTGTGTACTCCAAATTAAAAATTTTAGAGATATTAGTTTTGAGGCGCAAAGCACTTTACATGCAGTTTTCTTGGTCTGATTATAAATAGGCCTATTTTCTTCTTATTAAGAGATTTCTGTGTTCTTCTTTTGTTTGAAGAAGATTAACCAAATTGATTCTTTATTTTGCTATTGATTCAGGTTGGAAATACAGGGTGGTGTGGGAGTTGGGATGTGTGTGTCACTTTGGGCGACTCCTGGAGAAGGAGAGCTTCTGTGGCCAGGATATTGGTGTGTTACTCTGAATTTCCTGCCCAGGTCTAGAATCATAAAACAGGAGCAGAAAAAGGAAGCTTCGAAGAAGGGAGAAGTCACTCTGTCCAGCACAGCTACTCTATAAACCAGGAGAGAAGCTGGGCGGAATCACATGACCTGCCAGCACCACTCGCCTATTAGTGGAGGACACGCCGGTAAACCCTGGCTTGTCTCCATTGCCCTTAAATGCAAGACTCCAATCCTCAAGGTAGCAGCCAAGGCTTTGCAGTTCTGGCCCCAGCCAAGTCTCCAGCCTCCCCTTTGCTGCTCTTTCCCTGGGCATTCCAGCCATTAGCCTAGGTCTGTGGCTAGTTCATGCCCACGTCAACCACAGGGCCTTTGCACATGCAACGACCTCCTTTGTTTTTTCCCTTAGCTAGCTGAGCCTCCCTGGTGCCTGCCCTGACTGCCCAACGGTCTTGCTGTTTTATTCCTCAGTGGCTTGGTCTTGTAGCGTGTAACGATGTTTCTGTCAACAATGGACAGAATATCCGACAGGCGTGGCATCTGGCCTCGGCGTACGGTCTAGGTTTGCAGAGTTCCGCTCTATGATGTTTGCTCAGTGAAATCACCCAATGACGCGTGTCTCAGAACATAGCCCTGTTGTTAAGTGACTCGAGCCTGGACTGTACATCTTTCTTCCCAGAATACCTATTACTTCACTCGCCTCCCATTGGTCAAAGCAATGCATGTAACCAAAGCTGAGGGCAGGAGTTCAGGTGACAACATATGGCTATAAATCATCCTCCTATATGGGCCTCCCCGGTGGCGCAGCGGGTTGAGCGCAGCGCTGTGGAGCTGTCGGTGGCTACGGCGCGAGTTCGATGCCCGGCAGGGGAGATTCCCACATGGCCGGGCAGACCTCTCCCGCCTCACCCGCTGCTCCCCTCCGCAGTGTATTTCAGTTGCTCTGCCTGTTCTGCTCCCCACTCTGTCTCTGGTGGACCCTCTCACTGCCCCACACCTCTTGCCTGCACCCCAGCTTGTATGCAAAAAAAAAAAAATAAAAAAATCATCCTCCTGCAGGGAGAGGGGGACGAGTGATGCAGTAGACCATCGGGCCTTGCAGGAGCTGGGCTGCACTCAATAAATGGTGGCAACAGATGTGTAGAGGGGTCAAGGAAAAGAGGAGTGTGGGGGAGGCAGTGTTCCCCTGGGTCATGGTTTAGTGGGGTAGGGGATGTGCGAGCAAATCTAATTCTCTAGAGGAATGAGGCCCTAGTGGAATGAGGCCAGGAATATAATCAACCAAGCAGGGGCTCTGGTGTTCAATAAACCGGATTCAAGTACGTGACTGTTGTTAACCTGACCCACAAGTTAACGGGCCTGCACCTGAGAGCCAGCCGTGACCGCTGCCAGCCTCAGTGGAGCTTCTGTGCCTGGGGCGCTTTGCTTTCCATTTAAGGCTAAAGCCACCGCTATAGCCTACGCCTGAGGAGCTGCGCAGAAACGGGAGCTGCAGTCAGAGGCGCCATATGCAAAATGCCTGTCGGGGGAGATCTGTGGCGGGTGCTATTGGTGCTCCAGGCCCCCTGCTGAGAGCCGGCTGTACCAGCTTCTGGTTGTCCCTCTTCCCTGGGGAACTGCCCTTGACCGGTGAGTGTCCACTCAGCCTGGGGGCTGTAGAGAGCTGATGAAGGGCTAATTCAGGGGTAACAAGCACAGCCCCTTGCTTCAAAGTGGGGACCAATCTGTGCATGTGTTTATGTTCCAGAGACCCCACCCCCTGTGGAGTGGACCACGGCCAGGACTGGACCTGAGGGGGCAAGCTTATAAGCTCCTTTCCTCCCCTGTCCTGCACTCTCCCCTGCTGTGGAACTTTCCAGAAGTGCTCTCTGTCTCTGTGAATCATGTGACCTGAGTTGCTGTAAGAAGACTGCCTCAGACTGCCCAAGGTGAGCTCTGTACCAGGATTTTGATGATGAGTGGGCATTTGGTGGGGGGGTGTCCAGCCCTGGAAAAGCATTCCAAGGAGAGGGAACAGCCTATGCAAAGCCACCTCCTGAACTTTCTTGACTGTGCAGTGAGCATCCCTTTGCCCAGTGGCTTCTGGAGCCAGCAGGTGTCTGCCAGTGGGTGAGCTGTCCCTGGATGGTCGCTGACCGTGGGGGCAGTTACAGCTGAGGTGTTGCCAAGACATGGGCCGGACCTCAGATTCCGTGTGTAGCTTCTGTGGGACTCTGGGCAAGCCAAGCTCACGACCCCAACTCTTAAAGCCAAGTGGACAAAGCCCTGTGAACTGGGCCGGCCCCAGACCCAAGACGGAGCTTTGTCAGTCCGACAGAAATGGTAGGGCCAGTTTTTGATGGTGGCTTAGGGGGTCACTAATCCTCAGTCATGGGGGGAGGGTCTCAGAAGAGGCCTGAGGTCTCAGGGCCACTGGCAAGGGGATGTCAGCTGAATGCTATGTGGTCGCTGGGTGGTCACTGGCTTGGATGACAGTGCGTGAGGGACTCGCTCATCTTCCCTGATGGACCAGCCCCTCAGGGGGACAGCAGCTCACATGCGGATCACAGGTCGTGCGTGCAGGCGACAGAGTCAGACCGCTGCAAACTCATTTGATTTCTAGCTGCTTCTTTAAAAGGAGCAAGGGATGCTTTAAAGGCACCACATCCCAAACATCCCTAGGCTGCCCTATTAATTTGGGTTTTAGGGAAATAGTAATCAAAATCTGAGAGAACGAGGCTTTGCAAAGAGTCCCAAGGAGGCGTCCATCCCAGTGTGTCTCTCTGGCCATTTGCTCTCGGCTGCCCACTGTTCGCTCACTCAGGTCAGTCATGGGCCTGCGGGCACCCGCCGTGGGCTGACTCCCTGGGAGAGGCGGGGTTCCATGGGGGGACTCAATGACCCTGGAGCTGGCGGTGTGGGTTTGAGATCCCCTACACACACACACACACACACACACACACACACACACACACACACACACACACACGCAAGTTGGGAACCTCACTGGTTGACTTCATGTCTTTTCAGTCCTAGTTTCTTTGCTGAAAAACCCCAGTCGTCGTAGCCAACCTGATGTGAACTCTGAACATGTCCGTCCTTCTCCTGGCTTTTCCTGTTTGAAAGCACTTAAAAATAGGGCAATAATGACTCTTGATTTGAAGATGTAATGGGAAAATGGACATTCTGGGACATACTAAGAGCTTAATAACTGCTTATTGTTGTTGCTAAAGAGCTTTCAGGACTTTGTTGTGATTTAGAACCTCTCGCCTCAGTTTTCTCATCTTGAAAATGGGGATGATATAGTAAAAAAAAATACAACTTTACGAACACCCCGTCTCCCCCCCAGTAGAGTTGTGACGATTAAGTAGGGCAGGTGACATTCTCAGCACACTGGCTGTCCCTTCCACATGCCCAGTCACTGTGGCCAGCACCATCACCACTGCCGCTTGGGATCAAGCCTCAGTGACAGCCTTTGTCTTAGGGGGTTAGTAGATACCCCAAGTGAGGGCTTGAACCTGGGAGAAGAGACTGGTGGGAAAGAGGAGCTGCTCCCCCAGCCCTGCCCCTGCCCAGGCATTGCTCGGTTTACAAGGTGTTGAGAAGATGGGATTTTGCAGGGGAAAAAATGGGGCGGTTACATTGGAGACAAGCACATGGCAGGGATAAAGAATTTGTTTTCTCGGGCGTATGTTAATGTCCAGGCAGAGTAACATGCTCTCCTCACTGTCGTTTTCTGCGCAGACATGATCTGTGTGTGAGAAAGGCAAGAACGTGGGCAGCAGATGCTCTCGAGGGGAAGGCCCATCTGACTGCACCTCTGCAGGCTGAGGGGAGCCGGGGGGGGGGCCCAGGGTCCAGGGCACTGATGTCTGAGCACAGGCCGCCTTCTCGGCTCTTCTCTCTGATCTGCTGACTTCTGCCTCTGCGCATCCTCCTTTGCCCCAAATCTGTTGATTTTCTTTATCACCATCATCATCACCATCATCATCATGATGTACTGGGGTCTAGAGGAAATACGTTTTTTTAAAGATTTATTTATTTGTGCATACAAGCTGGGGTACAGGCCAGAGGTGTGCGGCAGTGAGAGGGTTCACCAGAGACAGAGTGGGGAGCAGAACAGGCAGGTCGACGGAAATACACTGCTGAGGGGAGCAGCGGGCGAGGCAGGAGAGGTCTGCCGCGCCATGTGGGAATCTCCCCGGCCGGGTGTCGAACTCACGTCACTGCTGCCAACAGCTCCACAGCAAAACCCTTAACCGCTGCGCCACCGGGGAGGCCCGGTCTAGAGGAAATTAAACAATCGTCCTAGAGGTGGGGCACCCCGAGGGCTGTTTCAGGTGACAGGGGGCTGGGTGAGGACCTGCCAAAGGAGCGCTCAGAAGGCGCCGTGGTTGTTAGTCGAGGCAGAGGCTTTCAGGGAATGAGCGCGCAGTTTCCCTCATGGGAGAAGATAGTGGGTGGTGGTGGCGGGGGGTGCTGGAGGCTCCATGCGGGGCCCTCACAGGCCGCAGAGAGCCTCGCAGAGAGCCTCTGGCTCTGCGGCTTTAACGTCCGTGTGTCTCCTGACCACGCACGTGGCTCCTCATCTCCCATACTCCCAATCGGAGACATGCTCCCCGCACTTGGCCCCACAGTTGAAACAGGCCTCCCTGCCTAAGTGGCCCGTCTCAGCTGGTTTCCCAGCAAGAGTGATGGCCCTGGTGTGAACTACAGACCAGTCTTATTCCACAAGGACGCCCACAGCTACGTGTGGTCACCTTGGGAACGGTTCCTTCCTGCCTCCACTGGGTATGGCCCACCACCTGGGCTTGGGGTCTCTGACCTTGGGGATGAATGAGTGGGGATCACTTTCCCTGAGCCCCGAGGAAGTCAGGCTACTGTCCACCCATGTCTCTTCCTTCTACCTCTCCGTCTTGCTCACTATGTGGCCATATTCTGGAAGCCTCTTTCCTCCCAGGTACCAGGCATCTATCTCAGGGACTCTGGGGTCCAGAGCCCACCGTGGCTTGGTTCACCCTAAAGAAGCAGCCTTCCCTCCACATCTGTCAGCCTAAAACTCACGAAGCTATTTGGAAGTAAAACCAAGAAAAACAAAACTGATTAGGGAAAGATCTGCTTTCAGAAAACCTATTTCTGTCACAGGGGGATGGATAAATAAAATAATGTTTCAATAATTTATGCAGCCTGCACGCGAAAAAACATTGGAAATGTGAAATGAGGACGACACATAAAGAACAACCGAAGTTGATGGCTGCTTTAATCAGTTCGGTTGATAATTCTAAAATAAATTGGAAAAATCAGTCTTGCTCTCAGCTTTTGAATGATGACGGGATGGAAGGGGATGTGTGTTCTTTCTCCTGGAAAATGCTTGTTCTTTTTGGGTCCCTCCAAGGACACAATCTTCAGTCCCCAAGGGGTCCCATCCCCGGCCAGCTTTTCCCCTCTCTCCACCCCTTGGGTTCCACTTGTGTGTGGAGCTCCCAGGCCCACCTTGTGGAGCTTTCCCTCTATCCAAAGCCTGGGACTCGTGTGTGGATGCACTTGACCCACTGTGGGAACAGTATGTTTGGAAGTCTGATGTCAGACTGCCTCTACCTCCTGTGTCAGCCCTGGGGACCATGTAGTATCATATTTCAATTCCGTTCAGCAATGCGCTTACCTCGCCAACTACCCCGGATTTGCAGGAGACTTCAGGGAAACAGAAAGATGATGCTGGTGTGGATATGATTTGAGGTCCCTTTAGGAAGACGACATCTCAAAGCGGCTTTGTTCAACATACTCATTCTCCAAATCAGATCCTCATGGTGCCCTGTCAGGGACCACCCTTTCTGGCCTCCTGCTCATATCCCAATATGCCATGTATCAGGCTACCGACTGAACAAACATTCCTTCCGACCAAACTAGAGTGTTCAGGGAAAGGCAGAAACACAAGGAACACCTCTGGGTCTGTTGGTGAGGAGGTGGGCTGGGTCTGTGTAACCACAAGGGAATTCCAAGTGGTTTGATGAGCCGGCCTCAGGAATGCAAGTGGGAGCTGACCTGTTGGGCGCGCTGCATTTCTGGAGCCAAAGGAAACCAGCTGACTCTGTGAAGATGCCTGAAATGGGGAAAGGGAAATCCAAGGTGCAGCCAAAGTTACAGAATCTGAAGTGGAAGCTACCTCCAGGCCTCTGAATTCCCTGGGTAATGGAGAAAACACAGAAACCAATATGGCGCCGGGAAGGTCAGCCCCATGAGTTGCACTCTGGCACTGTGGGAGCAGCAATGGACTCCCCAGGGCTGCCTCCACAGAGCACACATGGAATGATTTTTTTTTTTAAAGATTTATTTATTTATGCCTATAAGCTGGGGTACAGGCCAGAGGCGTGGGGCGGTGAGAGGGTTCACCAGAGACAGAGTGGGGAGCAGCACAGGCAGATCGATGGGAATACACTGCTGAGGGGAGCAGCGGGCGAGGCAGGAGAGGTCTGCTGCACCATGTGGGAATCTCCCTGGCGGGGCGTTGAACTAGTGTCGCCGCTGCTGACAGCTCCACAGCGCAGCGCTTAACCGCTGCGCCACCAGGGAGGCCCGAAAATGACTTTCTAAGGTTAAATCTCATCAGCTTATTGCCATATTTCAGTCCCTACCCTGCCCCCACCTCCCATCACCGTAGCAACCAGCATCCCAAGACAAGGGAGGTGGAAGCGAGAAGGCCTGACCTTGGCCTTTAGCTTAGTCAAGCTTATCTCTGGCTTTCTTCCCTTGTAACATCCCTTTGAGAACTGAGGAGGTCTCTGGGGGATGGGAGTACCCCCCGCCACCATGACCCCCTGGCTGGCACTTTGGTTCACGCCTGGCCACCCCCATGTCCAGCATCTGTAGGTCAGAAAATGTCAGAGATTTCGAGTGACTTGTGCTCCTTTGGGCCTTCGGAGCCCAGCTGAGTGCTTACCATTCCGGGGCCGGGTGTTGTTGAATCAGAGGCTGAACACACAGGTGGACAAGGGGAAACGGGGGGCAGTTAAGACAAGGCCTGCAGGCCGTTTAGCAGACATCGGATGGGCTGGGATGTGAGACGTGGTGACTCAGAGAACATCGGCGTGGTAGGCAGACCCCTCTCCCTCTCTCCCTCTCCTCCTCCAGAGCGAACAGTCCTGCATTCCAACGAATGGTCTTCCCTGTGAAGTACCTCTCAGTATCTTCCAGTCAGTACCTCCTCTATTCCAATCATAAAGGCTCCCTACAATGTCCCAAACAGGGATCCACCTGCTTTCTGTCTTACCTGAAGTGACGGGGAGCTCATAACCTCAATTTAATTTTTCACGTGCAGTTCAAATGAATGCTGGTCCCTGTCTCTGTTGCAATGCACAGAAATCCCTCCATCCACCACACTAGTCTCACTCTGGCCCACTCTCAGCAGCCCGTAAGGTTTGGGTGACAGACATCACACCCCGGAGTTTTATTTCTCATGAGAAGCAGTCCCTGCTCTGTGTGCTTGGACTCTGAGTCCCTTATCTCCTGACCTCATCAACCCTTTGCTTGCCTGAGGCATGAAGCGGCGGGGGGGCGGGGGGGGGACCCGGCAGCCTCAGAGCAGGGTGGGTCACCTGGTCCCTCCCCGTCCTTTACACTGACCCGGTGTCATTGGGGGGTTCAGCTGAGCTGGCCGAGCTTCTGCTCTCTGGATGGACCTTCGAGGTGGGCCTGCCTGCATGGATGCCGGGTGCCGGTAGGCACCCTATTCCCGTTGCCGTGGCAAATCCTTCGAGACTGATCTGAGCAGGCCGAGGTCAGGCCTATTTTACTCCCATTCTTTGGCATTTGCTGGCCCAAGTGGGTGCTTAGTAAATGTTTGGGGAATGATTCATGCATTTAGCGGCTAGACCTTGGGGCAATCCAGAGGGGCCCCAAAGCGAGTGCTTTCAAACAGCCCAGGCAACTGAGTTCCGGGAAGGTCCGAGGAGAATGCTCCTCTTACCCCTCGCTCTTTCCGTCTGTCTGTCTGTTGCTCACTGCTGGAGTTCAGCTCTCTCTTCCTCTCCCGGCCCTCCCTCCCCGGCTCCTTTGTCGACACTTGATCATTTACATCAAGTTGACATTCGCAGAGTTTACTCAGGGGTCTGTAATTGTATTCTTTCCCTGGTTCTGCATTACCAACCATGAAAATGGAATCTTATCATCCCTGACCAATTTTTAATGTACAAAATGATTTGGCTGAGGTTCAAAGGGAGGCACAATTGAAATCAGGTGAATGATACATGTAGTTTTTTCAGTTCCTCCGTGCTTAGATTTGATTTTTTTTTTCTGGTATAGCACAGAAGAAGTAGATTATTTTTGCAAGTTATATAAGTGCATTTGTGGGCTGTGTGGCCACGTCTTCTATACATCCCAAAGCACGACGATGTCTACGCCTGTGTGTTTGCTGATATTAGCATCCATCTCACACGCGCACACCTATTTAGACATAAGCAAACAAATATAATTATATTGTTTGCAATTTTATTGATGGCAATCAAATTTGCAATGATCCTTAAAATGTATTCAAAACACCCGAAGGGCTGGAACAGCCCCGTAGCTGGTGCCCAGGATTAATGGCTGGGATATTCAAATGAAGGCCTGACACCCCTTTGTTAATTCAGGAGGGGACAGGCAGGCAGAAAGCAGGACTTTCTGGTCCTGGCCACAGTCAGTTCAGGTCTGGGATACAGCAGTTAGACACCCTGATGTCTGTTTGCAACTGTCACCCCAAAGGGACTCGGCCAACAGCAAGGGGCTTGGCCAAAAGTGCCCACTATCTGTAAGTGATTTGTTGGGGAGTCCCTGGGAATAGCACCTTTTTGTTCACCTTCAGAGGTGCACTGGAGCAAATGAGCCGTCTACCTGGTTTAGGGGAGACACCATTGCTCCCCTTCCAGTGCTTGGCCAGAGACGCTCGTGTTCATGGAACAAAGGGGACTCGGGTCAGGCCTGGGCTGGAAGGAGCATCCCAGGCCTCCTGTCACCTCCTCCGCAAGCCTGGCAAGTGGGTTTGTTCCCGTTCCTCGGAAGAGGACATTGGGGTCTCAGAAAGCTTCAGTGACATCTGGAAGGTCACCCAGGGCTCATGGAGTCACAGTTTGCCTCTCTGCCAACCTGGCTCGCGGCACGGCTCTCTCTACGTCACAGGCGGGGCCGCTGTCCAGCAGAGACCTACTTGGTCTCTTGGGCCCAGCGGCCTGGCTCACAGGAGTTTCCCACGTGGGAACCCCAGGACCCCAGGACCTCTCGGGATACCGTGGCAGGCCAGGTGAGGGGCTGGGGCTGGGGCCGAGTGCAGCGAGGACATTGCTTTTAACTCAACAATGGCACCCCAAGAGAATCGGGCTCAGCGGTGCCACCAGCTCAGGGCTTTCCTGGGTCACGCCTAGGGCTCTGTCGCTGTTCTGTCCTGCAGGTCGTCCCCACAACTCAGACAAGGGCAGAGAGAGTTTCTTATTCGATTTGCAATTGGCACAAAGCGGGTTGGAGCGCTGAGGTATTTTGTCAGTTCTGGACTTGAAATGATTCTGATGCTTAATCTTGGGTCCAAATGATCCAGACAGATCCTTCGCTGCCCAGAAGCTCCTGCTTTCCTGAAGCGCCTGCCAAAAACCCCAAATATTTTAGCAATATCATTTAAACACACAATTTTCACTTGGGAAAAAAATTCTATGGCTAACAGCCATTATTGACTGAGTCCTTATTACACGCCAGGCACTTTATCAATGATCAGTCACTTTTCATTCTCCCCGGGCTCGGCAAAGAGGGCAAGACACCCACCCCCAATCCGGGTGCCTGGGGGCCGCCAGAGCAGGATTTGAACCCACACATTGTGTGCAAAGCTTGGCTTCCTTTTGCTCCCTCTTGAACCTTCCTGAGCCCAGCTTCCGCTTGGTGAGGGGTAGATTTTCAGAGAGGAGCTGGGGGGCTGAGCGGGCAGAGAGCTGGGCTGGGGGCAGTGCAGTTGTCTTGTGTTGTCCATGCCTGTGCTGGGCCAACCAGCCCCGGAGGTCACCTCTGCATGACTGAGGGGCAGGGGCCGCCCAGCCGTGATTGGCTCCCCTGTCGGCGTCAGGTATGACGCCCTTGGGTGGGGGACAGCCTGGAGGCCACCTCCCTCCCCAGGATGGCCATGCAGGGCCCACGAGTGTGGGGGAGCTGAATAGAACTGGGACAGCAGCTGCCCTTCCGACCTTCCCCTTCAGAGCTTTTCTCGGTCCCCGGCCCCATTGCTTCTCAGACCCTGAAATTGGGCCATCCTGCTGCGGTCACGGATGGGCTGGCGGGGCTGCTGCTGATGAAAGGAGATCGTCCACACGTCTCAAGAGACCCCCAAGACTGGGCACGCCAAGGAGATAATCGTCCTGCATGTGGAATGGGAACGACGGCCCATGTTTCAGGAGGCGTGGCGGCCCCCTCCCGTGCCGAGTGCGCAGGCGGCTGTCTGGAGGGCACGGGGTCGATGCAGGCTGTGGTCTGTATTTCTGCCCAGCCTGCACGCGTGGGCACATGGGCACATGTGTGTGTTCACAGGGGCCGCTCTGCTAGCCACAAATCATGGGGCCCCGCAATGATCGTGGAAGAAGCGGTGCTCGCCGATGCTATTTTACAAAGGGCATTCATTACTGAAAACCCCTCTGGTAAATCCCTCTCCCTATAAGGGAAAAAGCTACAGGTCATTATTTTCACCCATGTGAGCATGAGAAGGAAGAATGCTTCCATAGGATTATGCTAAATTAGGCTGCTGAGGGACACTTGTGATTCTATACCTCCTCTATGCAAAGGATTTAATACCAACAGCACAATTTCCTTCATTTGCTTTTGCTTTTGACTGTCAGGGTCTTCCATGATTTAAACCGATCCAGACTCTCTCTCCAGCCTTGAACCTCCTGATCTCCAATTACACCCCGCACTCTGGACAAACCAGGCCTCCCGCCTCTTTCATCCAGCTGGTCCTACATGTTCCAAACGACACGCATGTGCTCAAGCTCTTTCCTGTGTTGCCAGTGTGCTGCTCACTTGTAATTGGGCGTGAGCCTGCCAGTCTTGCAAAGACCATTTCGAGGCTCCTTTGCTGATCTTCCTCATCAGGGGTCATTGTCTTTCCTTTGATGCCCTGAAGTCCTTTTCTCTCGCTCCTACTTGGCAAACACCATGTCTTTTTAGAGATCTCATTGGCTTTAGAGTCACTTATGGGAGGCAGAACCTCCCCGAATCCCATTCTTCTAAACTATACAGTGAAAAACAAAACCTACTTTACAAGGTTGACCAGATGTCTGCATCAGCTGATGGCCGTACAAGCCCAGCAGAGTGCCTAGTATGTAGTGAGCGCTCAGTACACACGACTTACCTTCCTGTTCATGTTATTTAGGGGTGTGTAGCAGTTGTAAGATGGACCCCAAAGCCTTAGCGGTGCAGTGAGAGTCTGTTTCAGCCCAGTGAGAGTCTGTTTCTCACTCGGGTGAAGTCCCAAGGTGTGGGTGTGGGGTGCCAGGCTCTCATTCATGTGCCTTTGTGACTCAGATCTTTCCATCTCAGCATCACTTAGCTAACTCGGTGCCACTCAGTTATCTGCCCAGGAGAAGGAAAATGGAACTTGGTAATTTCGTGGCAGGATCTTCAGCTGCGTTCCTTACCCTTTCCTTCTCTGCCCCAATATGTTCATCACAATTTTCTATTGTTCTGTCACAAGACATCACCAACTAAACACTGTCGGTCAATTCACATTTGCTATTGCATCGTCTCTGTGGGTCAGGAGTGCAGAACAGCTGAGCTGGGTTCTCTGTGCAGATCTCACTGACTGCAGTAAATCTTCCAGTTTGTACTGTGACCTCTCATTGGCTAGGTCATCTGGAATCTAGAGGTCAGGAGATCTCAGGAAAAGTGGTTTCCTGCAGTGTCAAGTAGAGCTGGGTACAGGGAAGAGCTTCCAAGAGGAAACTGGCTCAGGAGTGAGTGTTCATATTTTACTTCCCATATCTGATAGACCTAGCACACAGTAGGTGGTCATTAAATGTTTCTGTAGATAGTAGACACCATACTTTGTATTTACTTAGTGTCTTGCAAGTTTGCTGGGGTTGAAAGCTTTCAGTAGCTCAGCTGGACAAGGACAAGCAGGCAAGGTCACAGGGCATAGCTCTCTGGGTCCAGAAGCCACCCCTGCCATCATCATGGTGAGTCTGGAGCTGGTGGGGAGATGGGATAGTGAGGACTCAGGTGTGGTCCTGTGCCCCAGCCAGCTGAACAACATGGCTCCAGGCTCCCTGCCACTTTGGTGAGTGGGATGGTTTGGTGGCAAAAGGTCTGACTTTGCTATTGTTAGAGAATCCTGACTTTGGATTCCAAGTCAGATCCCTGTTCTATCACTTACCAGCTGTGTGACATTAGAAAAGTCACTTAGCCTCTCGCATCCTCAATTTTTTTCATTGGTAAAATGGAGATAAAACTGGAGATGAAAAGGGTTGCTGGAAGTATTTAAGTGATATGATATAATGATAATAAAAATGATGGTTATAACTACAATAGGTATATATTACTGGGCATGTTCTATGTCATGCTTTGGCCTCTACAGTTTATTTGCTTTATCTTGGGTCACCCTTATCACAGCCCTCCCTCTGAAGTACATGCTACATGTGTGATGGCTTGGCACAGAGGTTCAGTAAGTGATTTGTTTGTTCATTCAACTGTTCATTTATTCATTTTTTTTGAGTGCCAACTACTTGTCTGTCATTGTGTGAGGTCCCTGGCTTCCTGGAACATTCTGTCCTGAAAGAGGAACAGTCATTAGACAACCACTTACACAGCTAAAGAATGGATTATAATGGGGTAGCTGAGAAGATACAGGGGTGAGACCTGATTTCTGCCAGGGAAATCTTGGTGAGCTTCTTGGAGGAGGTGGCGTGATCTGGTCTAGGAAGGGTGGGAGAAGCTTGGTACCAGCACACTGGAAAAGGTATTCCAAGGAGAGTCACATGGGTAGGGAAGCCATGGGCATCATTGATGCCTAATGAAGAAACTGTGGACAAAAGCAGAGATCTGGCTAGGTGGGGAGGGGTCCGTAAGCAGGGGTCACAGGGCTGGGGTTGAGAGTCAGGCACCTAGTGGGTGGTCTCGGATGGGGGGGTAGGGGGGCTGAGTATAGGCTCTGTTGTGAGATTTCTCCCCGATCCTGAAGGCACCCAAGGTGACACTTTACCCAGAGCTGGTGGCAGTGGCTGAAGTTCTGACCTGGTGCTCCCCAGCAGTGCGAGCTCAAGGGCCTCGGTTTCCTCCACACTGGGGAGGAGAGCTCAGTGGGAGCACAGAGACGCACCCTTCAGCCTTGTGGGGAGAGATGGTGGAAGCAGCGTGCGTGCGCCTTCTCTGTTGCTGCAAAGCCTTGAGTCTTAGGCCTTGTGCTGAAGGCGGGCCTGCTCCCCTGCGCGCCTCCTGGCCCCGCGATCTTGTGTTCAGGAAGAGGGCACAGGGCATGCTGTACTGTTAGTGATGCCCAGGGGGCGGGAGAAGAACTCCGGACATGGATGGGGCCATGGTTTTGGACTCCAGCAAGCATTCTGCAGAAAATGAGAAATGAGTTTAGGAGAAAAACTCAAAGCCCGAGGCGTTTACATTAACTTGATATATATGTTTGATCTTTTTACTCCACTTTCCTTCTCATCGGCGAGGATGGTGCTGTCTCTGTGGAACTCGGGAAGGGAGAGCCGGCCGAGGGCGGCCTGGCAGGGGTAAAGGTCCAGAGGCGAGGTTGCCCAGGCTGCCCAGAAGGAGGGCGAGAGGACTCAGGTGACTGCTTTGGGAAACACGAACTGGATAAGTCTCTTAAATAGCAGCACCGGCCCCCCAGTTACCCGAATCTTTGAACAGGAGCCCTCATTCCCGTCTCCTTTGGATGCGCCAGTGTGGATGGGGCGGACTTAACATCAGAGGCTGTTTTCTTGTTTGGATTCGGGCCCTTTCTTGATCTTGTCCTCGATCTCCTGAACTCCCAGGGGAGGGGCCAGGCGATGTTTCAGATTCTCTGCCTGAAGGGAAGCCTGGGAATGGCGTTTGCCCGCTTCCGAAGGCTCCGCATCAGCCCCCACCGCGCCCAGCCCCTGGCCCGTGTCTGACGGGCGACGGCAAACAACCAGCTCCCAGCAAGCGCCGTGCCGGGGTCTATCCGGCTGCCGCTGGGAAGAAGGCTGGTCTCTCGGCCGTCCGCGGTCCTTTCCGGATGCCGCGTTTGGAGTTGCATTAATTTTTTATCATTCCTTAGTAATTAACATTGTATTTCTGCTGATAAACCCCATCAATATGGTGATTTGATTAGCAAAACATAAAACTACTCATTAAACTCTAATTATGTTGCTCAGGTATAATTTGATTTTGATTGGTCAGAAAAATGCTGTTGTGTTGCCTTCCCCCCGCCCCACTCTCCCTCTTAAAATACCCAATTCACGCTGTGCTCCGCGCGGGGTGCCGGGCTGTGCTGCGCCCCGGCCCGTCCGGCTTTCTGGGGACTTGATGGCCGTTAGGCGCCGACAGTGGGGATGACATTCGCGGATCTAACAGTCACACACCTCCCATAACCCACCCTCCCCACTCCTGGTGGGAGGGCTGCGGTGGGGGCTGATCACCTTTAAGGAAATAAGGGCCCCTACGGTGAGAACAGTGCTGGCTTTTTTGGTGCTGAATGAATGGAAGTGACTTTTTGAGGCCTCCAAGTGCGTTGGTGGTGCCAGCGCTTGATTTTGCCTCGATATCTTTGTGGAAAAAGACGAAAGCATCTGGACCGGGAGAAGCAAGCGAAGGGCTCGAGGCTAAAGAGGCATATTTTTTTTATTGCTATTTTTTAATAGATATTTATTTTTGTTATTCGTATCCTTTACATTGTTGTGTGTTCCCCATAAGGAGCCATCACCATAGTCCTCCTTGCCCCCCTCTTCCCCCCTCTTGAGCCCCCCTCCCCTCCTTCCCTGCTGAATGTCGCTTTCTTATTTGGCTCCCCTATATTCCTGTTATAAGTGAAACCATTCGATACTTTTCTCTTTCTTTCTGGCTTATTTCACTGATCATGATCCCCTCTAGGTCCATCCATGTTGCTGCGAATTGCATGTGTTTGTCTTTTTTGAATGCTGAATAGTATTCCATTGTGTATATGTACCACATCTTCT
>PVIJ01000088.1:0-28850 GCA_004024925.1 Scalopus aquaticus
GGGGGGAGGGGAGGATAAGGGCACAAAATGGAAGAGAGGAGAATACAGGGGACCATGGAGATGGAACACGGGTGAATTGGTGGTGGGCTGCCCAAGGGGAATACAAAATGTAAAAGACATAAATAACAATAAAAAAAAAAAGAAGTGGAACACCAAAAAATAAATAAATAAATAAATAAATATGCAATTCAAAAAAAAAAGAAAGAGAACAAGGTCAAAGAATGACTTATACAATCTATTTGTTCCTATTTCCCTATTTTTATCATAACCTGTACTGAAAAGTGCAGTTGAGTTATTCATTCACTCAATCAATAAATATTTATTCTTATTTGGAAGATACTGTTCTAAGTGCCCAGATAATAATAAAAAGAAAAAAATGGGTTTTGATCTCAGGTTTGTGATATAGTCAGGCAGATTAAAGATGCATATAAACAAAGCAGAATTCACAAGTCAGAATGCTGTACTTGACATAAGAGAAATATACATAAATCACTGCAGAAGTTTATGAAAGGGAGAAATACAGAGGACTTTAAGGAAGGGGTTATAAATAAACTGGACTGTGAAGAGACAAAGATTTGGGTTAAGGAGCACTGTTCCCTTCCCTGAAGGAGAAGCAGCATAAACTAAGGTCTAAAGAAAGAAAATTTGAATATATTATGCTGATGCCGAAGACTCCCTGAATGGGGGAAGTGGGAGAAGGTGAGTAAGAATGGACAAAGTTACCACTGATCCAAGATTTAATAGAACATCTTAAACTTCTGTTTTCTAACCCTTTTGGCAAAACCCTCTCTGATTTTCCAAAAAAAAAAAAAAACATTTATTCTTTAAATAAAGTTTCTTAAATTCTATTCACTTAGAGACAAAGAAAAATAACAAAATTACATTTCATCCTCTGTAATCTGATGTTTTATCCAACCACACAACCACAGAACACCAGATTCCCTAAAGGCAAATGTACTTCAGGATCAAAGACTTCAGTTGCTACTATATCCTTATTATTTGTTTGGGCAAACTCTCTTTAATTGAATGTAAATAAAACAGGGTGTGAAAAACCTGCATTCTGATATGACAGTTGCACCACTGAGTCTTTAGAGTACCAATCCATCCAAAAAGATCACTGTATCCATCACTAGAACAGGGGTAGGTAAACATTTTCTTTAAAGGATCATATAATGTAATAAAAGTGTTGTCATGCTGCTAGCCATACACATTCTACTGAAACTACACAATTCTAGTGTTGTAGCAGGAAAGCAACCACAGACAATACATAAACAAATGGACATGACTGTGTTTCCAGAAAATTCTATTTACAAAACAGGTTGCAAGCTAGATTTGGACATGAACAGTTTCCTAATCTTTAGTTCACAGCAACTAAGATTTAATTTTCTATCAACCTATATGTCCATTATAGGATATATCATATCTCTGCACTTCATGACTCAAAATGGTGAAGCCACAACCACTGTCACCCTTCACTCCTATCTAATCACAAGGGCAGAGGGGAAGAAAGTTCTGAAGAGTCTGGAATAGGATATTAAATGTCCACTTCTAGAAGTGACAAACATTTTGTTTTCCATTTCCACTTACTGGTCAGAGCTAGGCGTATGGCCCACCCAATCACCAGGAGCATCCTAGTGCAATCATATGATGTCTGGAAGGCAGGGAGTCTGAAATATTTGGCAAAGAATATTAGTGACTATCAGAGCCTAGTTTAAATCAAAAATTGTTTTTGGAAAAGTTTTCTTTCACTCAAGTTTTATGTGTATAGCATTGACAAATTGTAGCTCATCAAGGTAAGCTTATAGACATTTCAACTGATCTAATAATCATTCTAAATAGATATAGTTGAAAGACTCATGATCTTTCAAAAGATTTATTCTTCTGTGAGAAATTCATTTGGCACATTTCACTTTATATAATACACTGGGAAAGAGTAATTGATAGAAGAGAAAACAAGTGATTGAATCAAACACTGTGGTCAGAATTCCATCAAGTAAAACGTATAAAATAGCTTAATATGAATATACATAATGATAGATTTTATTGTGCTTCTTAATAATAATTTTTTTAATTATATATTTTCCCTATTATCAAAACGTCACATTCAAGACAGGACCTTCTAATATCTATCGATCAGATTTTCCTTTCCTACTATCTTGTGAAAAAAGTAATTACCAGCTTCAGTTAAAGAATTCTATGATTATTTCAATTATAAGAACAGATATTAGGAGTTACATATTAATTTTTAAAAGAACTAGAAACTTTCCTTAAAATACCTTTCATTACTAAATTAATGAGATTAAGTTGAAAATATGATTTTTCCATCCATATTACTGCATACTTACTAATATTAATATAAAGAAGTCCAGAAACTAGAAGTTACAAAACAGGACTTTCTCAATCACATATACTAATAACAAGTGATAAAACTGCAAAGAAATTTTCTATACCACTCAATTCTCAAAGGAAAAAAATCAGATGACTATGAATATTATATATCAATGCCTTAAGGACAGAGGATGATTTACTTTCAAAATCACATTGACATTATAATGTAATTTTAAATCTGGAAATATCTTTTGTTTTTAAAACAAAAACTAAAGAAGGCTAATGGAACTTTGGAGATAATAGTGAGGAAGAATTTGTAGTAAGCCCAATAATTAACTTAGTGTAAGATGCCACAGGTTCAGAATGGAGGGTGCTATTTACACTCTATTTGATAAAAGAAAGGTTTACACTTTAAGATATATATATATCAAATAAAAATCACTGCAAATTCTTTACTTTCTGCAAAAAAGGAACTTCAATCTCTCCAACGTTTGTTTCTCTAACACTCTTCATTTCACTAAAGTTTATTCTATCTCTGCTTTGTACAATTCAGAAGGCTTCCACTGCCTTCAGGTACCATTTAACATGGCAGAGAGTAGACCACAAAAATAGCTGTACAAAAAAATAAACAGATATTTGGCTTACCAGGAAATAGACTTGACCACTTCTCAACAACAGCAATAGCCTCACTTCTCAACAACTGCCCTCAAACTCATCCAAAATACAAAATTACAATATCAAGTCTACAAGATTTCTCTCCACTCTTCTCCCTCTCCCCCACTACACACACACCCTTTTTAGCCAAAAAACAAAACAAAAAAATTTGAGCAAGTCTTCTTCAAATTATTCTTCAACAATCTAATCTCCTTAATGTGCTATCTGTATAAACATGTCTTTAAATGGCACTATTTGCCCTTTCTAATTTGAATACCATCTAATTCACAGTTCACAGGTAGAGGTTTTGTTTTGTTTTGTTTTAATAGACTTAGGGCCTTTTTTTCTCTTCAAAACGTGATTTTCTGTGCTACAGTTTAGAAGCTCTGAGATAGATACATAGCTACAGAAGTTGTGTGAAATATTTTTTTGAATCTCGAGGAATAGAAAGAATTTCTACCACTGAAAAAATTCTCAAGAATTCTTGACACTTGGATATGTCCCAAAACTACATTTAAGAGAAAAAAAAGTTCTAAGATAGCTAGTAATCAAATTTTAAATTTTGTTAAAGACCATAACTCTTTTAAGCTGTTACACATAATAAAGGATATTGTTCTTAAATTTGGGTTGGAGGGCTAAAGAAACTGGCCATTCTACGAAGGCAGGAAGACTGCCCAATACCAGCTGTCTTTAAGGTTATAATAAAATGTATTTTTTAAGAAATATTGTTGATTACTAAAATTAAATGCACACACTAACATAGATGCTGCAAACACAAGGTTTTCTGCCATGAATACTTTTTCCTTTTACCGTCTTTCTTTTTAAAATTATCCAATAGCCAAACTCCCTTCAATTTAGGGGTAATTTAGAAGCATTCCCCACTGAACACAGTGTTAGCCTGGGGTAATATTCTGTCTTCCCACTTCAAAACACAACGGAATACTATTCAGCATTCAAAAATGACAAACATGCAATTTGCAGCAAACTGAATGGAGCTAAAAGGGATCATGCTTAGCAAAATAAGCCAGAAAAAAAGAGAAAAATATCGAATGGTCTCACTCATAACAGGAATATAGGGGGACCAAACAAGAGAGAGACACCCAGCAAGGGAGGGGGAGGATAAGGGCTCAAAATGGGGAAGAAAAGAGCACAAGAGATGATGGTGATGGGTCACAGGTGAATTGGTGGTGGGATACCCAAGGGGAATACACAATGTAAAAAATATAAATTAATAAATAAATTTTAAAAATAAAATCAGAGCTACGAAAAAACTGTGAAAAATAAAATAAAATAAAATTATCCAATAGCCAAACTCCTTTCAGTTTAGGGGTAATTTAGAAGCATTCCCCACTGAACACAGTTTTAGCCAGGGGTAATATTCTGTCTTCCCACTTCAAAGCCCAGGGTAAAGCACCCTTTCCTGAAGCATAGCGTCAGAACATAAGCAAGACTCAGTCCCCGATGTGATTCTGGAAGGAGTGACCCAAAGACAAAAAATGGATTATTAATCTCTATTGTCCTCTTGGCTTTTGCTGATTTTCCCAGCCTCTTTATCCATCTTCTGCTGATTCTCTATCATTTGAATACCTTTTTGTTTTGTTTCAATTAAGGTAGTCCGTTGGTTTTTGTGTATTATAATCAAGAACCTTAATGCAGTTTCTATAAAGCAAATAAACAATAGTGCTGATTCACAATCAGGATTATGGTGAGAAAAAATGGAGAAATACTCTCATTTTTTCAAAGTTCTGCATCATTCACCGCCAAGCACCAGCTACCAAAACTCTGCTCAGCAATCTGCAAGAAGGGTTTAGACTCATTGTCAGGGCAGTCAATTGTGTGGAAAATAAAATAACAGTATGTCAAAACCTGGTTATCTGACTTGCTTTAAGATTCGGATGCCAATCACAAAGTTATGTTCCACACCGAGTTTTGTTGGTTGTCAAAGGGCAAGGAGCTTGTCTGGATTTATGAACTGACGACAAGAGTTGTCACAAAAAAACCAGCTGCTTCAAAAATGGATCACTGTGGAGGAATTCGGGGTGTTTAGTGGATGTTCGGAGGTTGTTAATACACTGAACCTGAAGCTGTAAGGGAGAAGCATCAGCATCATTACTCATTTCAATAATTACATCAAACATTTTCAGCCAAACAAAAGCAAAGGGCATAGCAAACTGGCACAAAACACCCTCATTTTCTCATTGGGGTGACGTTCCCAAATGGCCTTTCTCCTTCTATTCCCGCATCCACTCTCCAAGGGAGATAGATCTTTCTAAAATATAAATCAGCTCATTTAACTCCCCTGCTGCAAATGTCCCAAAACTTTCCACCACCCTTACGATAAATACCCAAATCCTCCAGCTGGCCTACTCGCCTCAGCCCCTGAGCCATGCCTGCTCTCAGAGCTCAGCCCCCTCCGCTTTTTTCCTGAGTCACTTAGACACACTTACCTTCGGGTTACTTCCAAAGCAATCCTTGCTCATTCTGATTAAGGTCTTGAACACTAGCTGTCCCCTATTCCCGCAGCATGGCTGGCTAATCCCTGTCCTTCAGCTCTTGGTTACATGCTACTTCCTCCTCAACAGCCACCCAGCCATCCCTGGCTGTATAAGTTAACTGCCCTAGGGCCAGTTTGGGCCTCACCACAGACCCACAATCCATATCCTCCTTTCCCTCATTCAACCGACTGTAAGGTCACACACCAACTCTGATTCACCAAAATCTCCCAAATTCTTGCCTGTCTTTAAATGTTTACTCTCGTTATATAATTCAGGTCTCATCAGTTCTCACTTGGTATTATCGCAAGAACCTTTTACTATTGTTTCTGCCTCCAAAATTAGCCCACTCTGATCTATCCTCTCTTGTGTTGACAATACGTGCCTAAAATTCAAATCTAATCCCTTCATTTAGTAATTAAAAGTCTTCATGAGAAAACTCCTTTGTATGACACACCTCACCTAATGGTCTGGTGTCTACTTGCTGTCCCATCCACCATCCCTCTCCACTGAACTGTAAGCAAACTATATCAACTACCAACTACATCTTCAACTACATATACTACATACTTAGAGGTCACCTTATGCTTCACTACTCTACTTTTGCTTGGCATAAGCTGTCCCTTGGCAGGAATTTCATCCTATCTTCCCTAAGTTCTAGTCATGCTTCACAACTCAGTTTCAACATCATATCTTCTAGTAAACCTTCCCTGATGTGTATACATGCACATGTGTATATACACATATACACACATATATGCACACTATTTTGTGCAACCATTGCACTTTATTCAGTTCCACATTATAGCAACTGTCACATCATCTGAAAGTGTTTATTTGTAGGGCTGTTCCACTGTATTAAAACATGAGAACCTCATACCAGGGCACGAAAATTCCATTTTTTGTATGTCACTCCTAACACTCCAAGTATCTGGTATATACTTGATTATCAATAAATGTTTAGTGATTGAATGCAAGAATATTTGTTGACTGACACACACACCTTCCTACTAACTTTCCACTATAGTGCTGAAATACTGAACGTGAACTCCTCCTCCTGTCTTGTGCCGAAGCGTTAGTTTCCGAAAAACTATTATACAGGGTAATTTTTTCTAATTACTCTATATGCTCACTTCAGAAAAAGAATAAAATTAAAGTTATTTATTATCCCATACCTTAGGGAGAAAAACATGTTTTCCTTTACACATAACTTTTTTCATATAGTTGAGATTATATTTTTTATTCTGTTCTGTAAAGTAACTTTACTTTCTAGTTAATGTGACATTGTGATGCTTCTCTGAATTATTTTAATGGCTATGCAATTCCATCATATGCATGTACCATATTTATTTTATCTTTCCTATATTGGTGGATATTTATTTTAATTTTTTGATATGATGATGCTTTAGTGGACATTTTTCATGCAAATCTGCTTCATGTCTTATAATCCTCTTAAAACAAATTCTTAGATTAGTAATTCACATGTTAAAACTTACACACAATGTTAAGTCTTTTATACTTTTTTTATTTCCAAAAGTGTATTCTAAAAATTTTCACTTATTGAGTATTCCCATTGTGTATCCCCTAAATAAAGCACAACAGTTACCACTAGAACAAGAGAGAAAAATCTCATCTAGGAGTTAGTTGAATTGTTTCCCCTCTGGGTACCTAATGGTCCCCTTACCATACCCATATGCTCTGCAAACAAAAAATAAGACCACTATACTTGGGTTGTCTAGGACGTTCCTTGGACTCCTACTGAACTCATACTCTAGTCAAGTACTTAGAATAAAGACTAAGAACATACAAATTATCTAGAATGAGAAAATAAAAAGCCAGCAATTTCCAATAAGAATCCAGGGGGTGAAGAGAAAGGATTTATGGTAGAAAGAAGAGTGGGTTTTAGTAGAGTGGATTGGAAGTTATAGAACCTATAGTCCATTAACCACTATGAAATCTCTGACAATCATTTCACCTTCCTAAACCTCATCTGTAAATTGGCGAAGAGTTACTAGATGGTCTTTTAACAACCCTTTAGTAAGAACTAAAATTTAATTATTCTATTGTTTAAAGTTTTCTTCAAGAGATCATGAATCCTTATCTCTGTTGGAAGGGAATTCCTTTTCCTAAATAGGGACATTTACCCTGTGAGCTCAATGACATATTCAGGAACTAAAAGTTCTACTGAGATATATAATTTGGCTTCCTAATCAAGACCCTGTTTCCCTGCTCCTCACTCAGTCTTTAAGCCTCAAATAAAATGTTACTTTTGCTAAAAGGCTTTCTTTGATTTCACAATCTACAAGAACCTATTAGCTTTTTCTCATAGTATCTAATTCTTTACCTTTACAACACTTATCACCGTTTCTAATATATGTTTATGTGTAGTTATTTATATCATAACCTCTCCCATTAGATTATTAGCTCCATAAACGCTGGGACCATTTCTGGTTGTGTTTGTTTATATAGTGTCTGGCCAACAGTTAATGTTCAAGAACATTTGTTAAATAAATATTAATAATAAACATTTAGTTACCACCTAGGTAATTTTCACATATATCATAGGGCTTTAACATGCTAAAGTTTCAGATAAGAATATAGGCTCTTAATGATTAATGCCACTTTCTCCCTCTCCCACCATTTCAGATTTTAACACCAAGATCTTGTCACCATTCTTGAAACTGGTTCTATTTTATCCACTTCTACTTCTTCCACCCTAGACACCCTTGAAGAGACTGAGTTTTGTTTCTCTTTCTGTTGAATGGAATCTTCCTTAAATCATACTTTTTCTCTCTTCTCATGCTATTCATCCTAATCTTTTATATAATTTAAGATAATGGGGGGGTGCAACAAAAGAAATTGGTTTGCTGATGAAATGTGTCTGAAAGTACTCAAAAATATTCTTATTTCAAGACAATTAAAAAAAATTATACATTCAACATGAGTCCATAAAATGTTTCCTTGTGATCACAACCATTGAGTCTTTTAAAGAGAAGATATTGGAATCATTTTCTATTCTATAAATAGGCATACTAACCACCCATTTCTTTTCTACTAATGCTATAAACACCTGTCAATATGTAATAGTAATAATGATAATTAATTATAATGATCAAATGCCAACTATAACAGATACAGTGCTGGTTGTTTTACTAATTATTTTATTTAATTCTAAAATAACTCATAAGGTAGACATTTTATCTCACCTTCAGAAATGGGCTCACAGATGTTAAGAAAATTGCCTAATGTCACAGAGACAGTTAGATTTGGAGCCAGAATTTAGACTCACATTTTTCTGGTTTGAGAGTCTTTATATTCAACCACTATGCAAAATTAATCCTTCTTAGAATAATTTCTGTAATCTAGTATTCCACCATTGGAGCAATGAGTGACTTGAGTACCTGGATTTTCCAGCTAACTTATGTGTATGACATTATATACTTCCCCTAAGCTTTTACCTTATATTTATGTTCAATGCTATTGTTCCTTTTTCTCCTCTGAAGGAAAATCCCCTGGACCAATTTTATGTTAAGTATATTTGTTAAGATATTAAGTAGTTAATCTAGCAGAAAAAAATCAAAGCTTCAGTGGTCTAATTCATATTTAAATTCTCATTCACCTTCAATCTAAAGTGAGTGTTTCATAAACAGCTTACTACATGGTGATTCTCTCTTATGGTTCTGTCATCTTCAAACCAGAATTTCAACATCTCCACAAAAGGAAACAGAGATCGAAAGGAATGCTTTCTTTAATCATTTTAGACCAGAAGCCCCACAACTACTTCTACTCACATTTCATTGGTGAGATTTGGTTACAATGTCATTTCCGCCACATTCTGGACCATTTGAGGAAGTGGTTATGCAATAGACAGGAATGGAGTTCCTTATGGACCCAGCACTTACCATCTAAGAGACCTTGAATACTTAACTACATTGAGTTTATTCCATAATTTCTGACACCTAAGAATGCCTAGTTCATTGTTGTTATGAAAATTAATTAACACAAAATCTGTACAAGGGTTTGATAAAATATACGGTTCTGAATTCTACAACTATTTTTTTATCATCATCATCCAAATGAACACCTGTAAGTATTATTGAGAGGTATATGTCATTATTCCCAACACATCAAAGCTATACAATAATCTGCATGCATCTACTGCTAAAGAATACATGTGAGGATTATCATGGTGTTAATCATTGTCTGCCCTACTATTGCAGTTTTAGCTAGGATTTCATTCGCTCAACTATAAGGTTGTCTCAATGAAATTCCAGGATTTTACATAAAATGACTGAGGCAACAATTTTAGTTGGAAAGGGTGACATGGGATTTGCTTGAAGGTAACTTTTGACTAGGAAGTATATAGTCTTACTTAGTGTTATAGAATAATAAAAACATGACTCCTACAGATTTTTTTCACAAATTTAATAATATTAAGAAAATATCAGCAGGCCACATCAAAAGATGACATTATCAATATTTGAGGGATGCACTGATGTAGTTAGTAGTGGGCAAGCCTCTGTTACTGAAGTTCCTACCACTTGCCAGTTTTGTTAATACTTAAGGTTCCAGTCCCTGTTTCTGTTGTCATATACTTGGCCTTCTCTCTCCTTCCCTATTCTTTCATTCCCACTCTCCCAAGAGACTTTAGTGTTATTTTTACTGCTATTTTACTAGTTAATTAGAGTGGTCCTTTTCTACCACTAGGGAACTATCAATTCCATCACAACAGGAATAATCTTTATGTCTGGTTCTCTCAACTATTTTCATTATTGCTTACACCCTAAAGTACAAGTCCTCATTGCTAGAAATGTTTTTTCAATTTACAGATCCTGATGTTTGAGGTTGTCCCAAGAGTTCCTCTGAATAATGTATTGTTATGAATTATTTTACATTGCTGACTGCAAAAACCAAAGCAACTCATTAGTGCCCAAAAAATGGATCAAAATAGTTATTGACAAGCAGTAAAAACAAGGGGCTGATTTTTTTATACCATAAAAAGTCTGTTTTGGTTTAAGAAAGACACTAAAATATATAATAGCTAATTTCAAAGAAATTCTTTCACTAAAATCTCAAAATTCAGTTTTAATAACTTTTTTCATCATTAATGATTCATATTTATTGAGTACCCAATGGAGCAATCAGGGACCAGACCATAAAAGCTCTCAATTTATAAGGTATTATAAAATAGCTGGGGAAAAAAAACCCTGTGATTTAATGCTCACAAACATCCATAAAGCAAATCACCTTGTGTTATATACACTCCTTCCATGAAGATGAAAATTTATCTGTATACTAAGTTGGACCTACTGAAAATGCATCAATAATTTTACCATTTAAGGAAATTTGGAGAGGATCAACAAAACCTAAGAATCCTCATCAAGAATGATCAGAGCAAAAACTCATGAAATTTTCCATCAAACTTGGGTGAGGATTTGTCTTTCATGCCTAGAACTTAACAGAAATATAAGGCAGGGCATCGAGACTGTCACATGGCAGATACTAATTGTTCCGATTAAAGTCTAACAAGCTTGCTTCCCTGCTGCTCTGAGAATGTCTCTGACTTTTGATCCTGACATCTGTGTCTTACAAGAATTTCACTCTGCTCTGACATTCCTTCTGATGTTGATCCAGGAATTAATGGATTGTGAAAAAGCTGGCAGGATATCATTTAAAAAATAGAATTCCTAGTGTACAAGTGATGAAAAGGTATCAGAATTCACATACGCTGTGTCTGATACCAACACAATTCTCAGGTTTGGGTGTTTGGGCTCTTTAGTGCCAGTTCAAAACAGGTCTGAAAATAAAAAGTTCTCATGACAAAACAGTTATTTCAATGTTCTTTCTGGACATAGGAGAAATATGTTTTTACAAGATACTCAAACAAATTTCATATGATATAATTATTTCTGAATGACTACTTTTAATATATATAGTTAATCACCTTTATAAAAAATCTAGTATCTTTATAAAATGGGAAATTTTGCTTAGAAATGTATGAGCTTGTATAAATGACCTGAAATGACCCTGATAATACTTCTGCTACCTCTCTGATAATTTATAGTATGTTTGCTGATGTAGGACACTAGTAAACTAGTGATCAAAAGAAGAGCTTTAATTAAGGAAAGTATCTGTAATTTTTCAGTATAAGGAAGTTTAAAACTGTCTAAAGACTGTTTTAAATTAAGGAATTCTCTTCAGGATTGAAATTTTACACATCAGAAGATACTGTCTTGCATTTCATGGTTCTGGATAATTACTAGATGCCAGTGGATAACTTAAACATAGCTTAGAGTCATTGACATTAATGTGTGACAAGCATTACAGAACATATTTAGTAATTTTAAAATGAAAAAGTAAAAGGATTTTTGAAAAACCAGAGGAAAGTACCATAATGGCAACAATATAATTTTTTGAATAAGGAGAAAATTCTACTTTATGTCATAATGATCAGAAATTCAACAAGTTAAAATGGAACACAAGTCAATTTAATGTTTAGAGCTATAATTAACGTAAAAATTAATAAGATTAGATATTTTATTCATCTATTCAAGCAAATATCTAATTTTCACATTAAAAAGAACATGATTGTTTTTTTAAAGCAATGAATTTTTGATGATTCTGTTTAGAAATACTGTTTTAATAATTTTATACTTCATCTGTTATTTCAAGAAATAAGGTGACATGTTCATTATAATAACTGAAAATACCTGACAGCATGCTATCACTGGCTATTAACAGCCAACTTATATTGGTTGGCTTCTATTACTATTTAATAATAATATTTATTTATTTATTTATTAAAATTATGCATATTATTTCTATGACATGTTAAGCTTCCAAGTTTTCTAAAAATAAATGATCTCTACCAAATTGGGAACTACTTGATCTTACGAGAAAAACTCTTTGGACCTCAAGTCTCCTCTTCTTACACATGTCCAGTCAAAACACTTTCCAAACTTCAAAAATCAGATGACTGTCAGTCAACCCCATTATACTGTAAGCTCTGTACAGTAAGGAACAGGCCTATCATCTTCTTTATTATATCCCTAGAGACTTAGGTACTATGACTAAATGAATGAATGTTGAGTCCTAAAAGTTTATTCCTTATTTCAGTTGTTTCTTTGTATCTGTCTTTCATTGTGTTCTTGAAAAAGTAAGTTCATAAAATACATAACATACTGAGCATTATTAAATTAAGATTCCTATCTTCTTAAAATTAAATAATACATTAACACTATTCATGAATACTTACTTTTTCTATGTGGTCATTTTGTAAAAGTTAAGCCCCTGTCATATTAATTACCAACCAATAATAACTATTTTAAGAAAGTACTGACTGTATTAAAAGACTATCAAGCCTAAGAAGTGTGATATTCAGATTAGAAAAAATGTTTCACAATATCCACAATTACCACCTGCACCTGGAATAGTTTATTAAAGTCACCTGTCAATTTCAGCCAGTAGTCTTTTCCTACCTATCATGCCTAAAATAATCATTAAATAAAATATATTAGAATTAAGAAACAAGACAGGAGAGGAAGAGAAGAAAAAAAGATGAGCTGAACGGTGAAACATTAAATATTTGACCACATGAAAAAATATCTGTGAAATTTTCAAAAGTAAGACAGGGTTTAGTTATATGACAGTTGGGGTAAAAATAAGACAGTTGGGAGGAAAGAAATTAAAATGAGGAGAACAAATTAGACAAACCATTCATCTTAAATCCTTAAAAGACTATAGCTCTCTGTCATCAGACAGGATGTGTCAGAGCTAGCACGTCTTTTTTTAAGCCTCTAAAGGGTTTCTTCTTGTGCGCCTTAAAAGAAAAAACAGTATTTGCTTTTATAAAAAACCATTTTTAGACTTTCTGTTTTCTTCAGTTTGATGTAGGCAAAGAAATACAGTGACCTTGAACTTTGAATCTGCCACCACAGTACATCACAATGGCAATAAAAATATCTCAAAAGTGTTTGAACCACGAGCTATAAAAGAAATAGAAGACAGTCAGGTCTATGTACCTAGGAACTCAGCCTATTGGTCTCCACCCAGTCACACAGCTGGCATGGTGGGAACTGGGGTTCTCTCATACTGGCCATTCTCCTGAAACTTTTTTTTTAATATATGTATTTTTATTGTTATTTTTATCTTTTACATTTTGTATTCCCCGTGATCCATCTCCATGGTCCTTTGTGTTCTTTTCTACTCCATTTTGTGCTCTTACCTTCCCTCTCCCCTCCACCCCCTGCTGAGTGTCTCTCTCCTATTTGGTTTCACTATAGTCCTGTTACAAGTGAAACCATTCGATATTTTTCTCTTTCTTTCTGGCTTATTTTGCTGAGTATGAGCCCCTCTAATTCCATCCATGTCGCTGCAAATTGCATGTGTTTATCTTCTTTGAATGCTGAATAGTATTCCATTGTGTATATGTACCACATCTTCTTGATACATCATCTATTTTTGGACATCTGGGTTGCTTTCATACCTTTGCTATTGTAAATAGTGCCGCAATGAACATACGGGTACAGCAAAAGAGACATTAACCAAAACTAATAGACACCCTACCAACTGGGAAAAGATCTTTGCACACAATACAACTGAGGAAGGATATATCACCTGTGAATTATTCTTGCCAAAATTTTTTAACCTAAATCTATTCAAGGCCATAAATAAGAGGATCTGAAGCTGGGGTTCATGAATTTGTAAAGGGTCTGTGGATATAATTTACTTGAATAGGGTAAAGTGAAGTTTCTTCAATTTCTAATTAAAACTGAACATTTCCCCACACCTCTGGCCTACATCCCAGTTCTTATATACATAAATAAATAAATCTTTTTCAAAAATTGAACATTTCCTTCCATTGTAACTGTCAACAATAAATTATAATGAGTTTAGCAATACCTAGGGCTTATTTGAATGAGATAAATCAGATACCTTCATAAAACATTATGTGTGTGTGTGTGTGTGTGTGTGTGTTTGTGTGTGTGTGTGTATCACGCCGCCCCCCTCCCAACTTTGGTCAAGGGAATAAGAGTTGTACTTAAAAGAAGTAGACTGAATGACCCAAGTAAATTTCCCAAGCAAAGAAAAGGTGGTTCTTTAGTACAAATCTTTTACATGACTGAAAACACATGTCACTTAGCACCAATTGTTCCCATTCCAAAGAAGTACTGCCATCCTGTAGAAAACTCAAAGTAGCTACTAAAGAAACATAGCTAGATTTATTACGTTTCTGCTGTGGAGCTCAGAATGGCCCAGGCATTGTTCTCAGTCCTTGTAATAACAGGGGAGGCATCAGGTTCCCTGCACCCACTTATATGCAGTCACCTTGGACTGGCTACTGGGAATGAAGGTGGAGCTAAATGGTCAGGTAAAGTTATATAATATGGAATTTGCGGCCGAACTTACACCTTAGTACTACTGGGAAGAAGACAGATAGGAGAAGAGACATTGCTCTCAAGCTTCACTACACTTGAAAGACACATGTGGGTCAGAGACATGTGGGGATGCTGACAAAGGGAGTGGTTATCTTGATGTGGTATCTCCTTTTGACCCAACTTTCTGGGACCTTTTACAGAACCCCTTCCCTACAGCTCCCTACTAGAAGGTGCCTTAGACTTCTGGCAAGCTTTCAGGTCTCAGCAGCCTGGCTTTGGTACAACCTCATTTGCATGGGCATTTGCCCGGGAGGGGTTGGGTAACTTTGGAACATCTGTTGGGGAAAATATCCTTTCTTCTCTTCTCTGTGCACACTAATTCTATCAAAGATCTTTCACTCTAGATTCTGTATTTGTCTTTATGTGGCAAGTGGCCACACCTCTGGCCTACATCCCAGTTCTTATATACACCTTTAGAATTTGCAAGTTTGGGGTGGCAGTCCCCAATAACATCTCAGACATGTGCTATTTATGTTAACTCATTAATACACATAGACCCGTATAGATATTTTCTTTCAATAAATAGGAACCCCCCCAGACACAAAGAGATTATCTTATTCACAGTTATTCAATAAGAAACAGAATGAGGATGTGAATCTCAGAAATCTGGTTCTTAACCACTGGCTTCTACTGCCTTTGTGATGCAAGAAAGAATAAATATCTCCATTTCACTGGAAGCTACTCCTTTATCTTAGGCAGGCAATTGGCAGCAATTCTAAAGAAGTCTTTTTTTGAGGAGGCCTAGTTTGCTTGGCTGAGGTACTTCAGAAAATTATAATTTTTTAAATTCAAGATGAAGTAGTCATTCTCACCTATGACTGCATGAGCATCTTTATCAGTCATTATCAATCAGACTGATTTTGAGGGTCAGAGCTAGATTGACTTCAAATGCTCAAGGTTTTGTATTTCTCACATACATTATTCAAATTGTCTTAACAATAAAAATGTATCACTATGTAGTAATAATTACAATGATAAAAATATGGTGTCTAAAAGGTCTGGGAGTGACTAAAGTTTACTCATTCTTCGATTTATTTAACTTTTTTAAGATTTTATTTATTTATTTTTGCATAGAAGAACTGGGGTGCAGGGCAGAGGTGTGAGGCATGAGAGGATTCACTGGAGATAGAGTGGGGAGCAAAGAGGGCAGATTTACTGAAAGACACTGCTAAGGGAAGCAGTAGGCAAAACCAGAGATGTGGGCTATCTCCCTGGCCAGGGATCGAACTCAGGCCCTCGCAGTGGGCCTTTGCTGTGATAGCGCTGAGACTTAACCCCTAGGCTATCACTATCAGGGAGGACCTCTTCTTTTCATTTAAAATCACCTATATTTATTGGAAGCAAAAAATGTATATATACACATTTACACTGCCAAATTAGTGGCTACGATACCCATTGGTTAATACCTGAATAGTTTTTTAATTATTTCCCCTATTTCCCATTCTACCTCCACTATTTTAAGTCTTGAAGCCTTGGGATTTGAAACTTAATTTTAATATCGGCTGAGTCAATCATGTTTCCTAGATCAAGATTAGATGAGTTAATTACTTATGGACATGCATACATACTTTGTTCTCTAATCAGAAAAAAACTAAGTGAAATATCACCTTTTATATTTTGACAACCTTCTATATACAGACTATCATTTGTGCTTAGGAATTCATGATGCAGAGTCTGTATGCAGTAATAAGTTAAAATTCAATATAAGGGATTATAGAATACCTGAACCTTCAGAGTAATTCATTTATGAGGTTAAAAAAAAAAGGTAAACACCATAAATACTTTAAAAAAATTTATGCCACAACTCCCAGGTGCCCGCATCTACAGAACAACAGGCCAGCATGCAGCTATCACAGGGGGCAGAAGTGACTCCTTCACACCTGGAGCAGCAGGACAGCACCCAAGCAGGACTGTGGAACTCTGGAGTAAAAGGGGTGGGCCTGGTCAGACCATCAGTTTCAGACACCCCAGAAGGAGCACTCCAAAGAAATGCCTGTCAACATCAGTAGCACAGTGTCCCAAGGGGTAGAACAAATCAGAAGACAAACAACCGGGAGAAGAAAAACTACAAATAACCAAGCAAGCCCACAGGGAAAGGTCACGACACAAAAAGAAAATCAGCCACCAGAACACTACAATGACACAGAAGAGCTTTTCTCCATGCCGGATAAAGAATTTAAAATGTTCATGATTAAAGAACATATAGAAAACGGAAAGGAAAAGAATGATAGGAGAAAAATAATTAATGATCAGAGCAATAGAATTGAGACCCTAGAGAAAGAAAGGAAAGAAATGCAGGAGATTATAAGATCATTGGAGAACCTAAAGAACTCTGGAAAAAGCAACAAAAATAGAATTGATGAAATGGAGGGATGAATTAGTACTCTTGAAGATATGGATACAGACAGGACCAAAAAAGAGAAAGAAGGAGAAGTACAAAGAAAAAAGAATGAAGAAGCAATCAGAAAAATATCAGACATCATGAGGAAAACAAATATAAGGACCATAGGAGTCCCAGAAGGTGAGGAGAGAGACCAAGGAACCAAAAACTATTCAAGGAGATAACTGAAGAGAACTTCCCAAACATAAAGAAGGATATGAAAATAGAGTTACAGGAAGCTAGAAGATCACCAAATTATCATAACAAAAACAAAAATACACCAAGGCATATAATAGTAAGATTTCCAAAGTTTCAAGACAAGGAAAAAAATCATGAAAATGATAAGGACAAAGAAACAGATAACGTACAAAGGAAAACCTATCAGGATGACATCAGACTTTTCTGAGGAAACATTACGGGCTAGAAGAGAATAGTCCAACATATTTAATAAACTCCAAGTGATCAAATTCTAATCAAGAATACTCAACCCCACAAAGCTCTCCTTCCTCTACGAAGAAAAAATAAAAACCTTTTCAGACAAACAAAATCTCCAGAAATTCACCACTACTAAACCCCCACTCCAAAAAGTACTACAAGAAACCCTAAAGTCAAAACCAACAGAAGAATGAATAGGTAGAACAGAAATAGGGAAGGAATAAAATCACAAAAATGCCAACAAAATGATTAATATGGACGTCAGCATATCAATATTAACTCTGAATGTAAATGGATTAAATTCATCAATAAAAAGACACAGAGCAGCAGACTGGATTTAAAAAACAGAATACAACCTTTTGCTGCTTACAAGAAACACATTTAACTACAAAAGATAAACACAGATTGAAAGTAAAAGGTTGGAAAACAATTCTACAAGCAAATGGACCAAAAAAGAAGGCAGGAACGGCTATACTTATATCAGATAAAATAGACTTTAAACTTAAAAAAGTAAAAAGAGACATCGAGGGTCATTACATTTTGATTAAAGGAAGAATTTATTAAGAAGATATAACACTCATCAACATACACGTACCAAACGAAGGAGCACCAAAATATATCAGACAACTATTAACAGACAACTATATCAGACAAATATATCAGACAATTCTGAAAAAAGACATTAGAGAAAATACATACATAGTGGGAGACTTCAACACTCCACTCTCACAAATGGACAGATCAATGAGACAAAAAATAAACACGGACACTAAAGTCCTAAATAAAGACTTAGATCTCATGGGTTTAACAGACACATACAGGACATTGCAACCAAAAAAAAATCTGAGTACACATTCTTCTCAAGTGCGCACGGAACATTCTCCAGGACAGATCACATATTGGGACACAAGACAAACATCAACAGATATACCAAGGTCAAAATCATACCAACTATCCTCTCTTACCATAAAAGCATCAAACTGGAAAAAAAAAACTACGAAAAAAAAACGAGGAACCCTCCTACCTCATGGAGATTGAAACCCAAGGAAGACCATTGGATCAATGAGGACATCAAAGAAGATATTTGAAAGTATCTTAATATGAATGACAATGAGGACACAACCTTCCAGAATGTTCGGGACACAGGAAAAGCAGTTATAAGAGGAAAATACATAGCTATACAGGCTCACATCAAAAAACAAGAAGGATCTCAAAAAAACAACCTAATATCCCACCTCAAAGAACTGGAAAAAGAACAACAAAAGAACCCAAAAGCCAGCTGAAGAAAGGAAATAATAAAAATCAAAACAGAAATAAATGAAATAGAAGTTAAAAAAAAGCAATACAAATGATCAACGAAACCAAAAGCTGTTTCTTTGAAAACATAAACAAGATAGACAAAACTCTAGCAAAGCTCCCAAAGAAAAAATGGGAAAAAGCACAAATAAATAGAATCATAAATGAAAGAGGAGAAATTACAACAGACACAGCAAAAATCAAAAGAATAATCAGACACTACTATGAACAGTTATATGCAAACAAGTTCAACAACCTAGAAGAGATGGACAAATTCCTAGAACTATACAAACATCCTAAGCTAGATCAAGAAGAAATAGAACACCTAAACAGACCAATTACAAGCAGTGAAATTGAAACAGTAATCAAAACCCTCCCCAAAAACAAAAGCCCAGGACCAGATGGTTTCACAAATGAATTCTACCAAACTTTCAGAAATGAACTAGTGCCTGTCTTACACAAACTCTTTTAAAAAATCGAGAAGGAGGGAATACTACCAAATACATTTTATGAAGCCAACATTACACTAATACCAAAACCAAACAAGGACTATACAAAAAAAGAAAACTGCAGGCCAATACTTCTAATGAACACTGATGCAAAAATCCTCAAAAAAATCTTAGCTAATAAAATCCAACAGTGAATCAAAAAGATAATTCACCACAACCAAGTGGGATTTATTCCAGGAGCACAAGGATGGTACAACATCAGAAAATCAATTAATGTAATCCAACACATCAACAACAACAAAAAATCCACATGATCATATCAATAGATGCTGAGAAAGCATTCGACAAAGTCTAACACCCATTTATGATGAAAATCCTCAAAATTCTAGGGATAGAAGGAACATACCTCAACATGATAAAGGCCATATATGACAAACCCACAGCCAATATCACCCTCAATGGTGAAAAGCTGAAAGCCTTTTCCCTGAAATCTGGAACAAGACAAGGATGTCCACTGTCACCACTGCTTTTCAATATAATACTGGAAGTCCTAGCCAGAGCAATAAGACAAGAGAAAGGCATACAAGGAATCCAGATAGGGAAAGAAGTAGTAAAGCTTTCACTATTTGCTGATGACATGATAATATATATAGAGAACCCTAAAAACTCCACAGAAAAACTAATCAAAATAATCAACCAATTTAGTAAAGTAGCAGGATACAAAATCAACACACAAGTCAGTAGCCTTCCTATATGCAAATAATCAATCTGAAGAAGAGGAAATCAAGAAAACCACCCCTTTTACAATTGCAACAAAAAAAATCAAATACCTGGGAATAAATCTAACAAACGAAGCAAAAGACCTATACAAAGAAAACTAGACAACATTATTAAAAGAAATAGAAGAAGACACAAAGAATTTGAAAGACATCCCCTACTCATGGATCGGAAGAATTAACATTATCAAAATGGCCATACTACGAAAGTAATTTACAGATTCAATGCTATTCCAATAAAAATCTCAATGGCATACTTCAAAGAGATAGAACAAATACTGATGAAGTTCCTTTGGAATCACAAAAAGACCTCGAATAGCAAAGCCCTCCTGATCTAAAAGGAGAATGGAGGTATCACCCTCCCAGACTTCAAAATGTACTACAAAGCCATAATAATTAAGACTGCATGGTACTGGAACAGATCAATGGAATCGAATAGAGAACCCAAAAATCAACCCACATATATATAGACAATCTTTGATAACGGTGTAAAGAATATTCAGTGGAACATGGATAGTTTGTTCAACAAATGGTGCTGGGAAAACTGGACGACTACATGCAGTAACATGAAACTAGACTACTACCTTACATGCACGAAAATCAATTCAAAATGGTTAAGACACTTAGACATAAGACCTGAAACCATAAAATATATAGAAGAAAACATAGGCAAAACAATACATGACATCTACCTTAGTAATATTTTTAAAGACACATCCCCCAAAGCAAGGATAGTGAAGGAAAAGATGAATAGCTGGGATTACATCAAACTAAAAAGCTTCTGTACAGCAAAAGAAACATTAATCAAAACAAAGAAACAGCATACAGACTGGGAAAAAAATTTTGGCACTCCATACAACAGACAAGGGACTGATCACAAAAATCTACAAAGAATTCACATGACTCAACCAAAACAAAGCAAAAAATCCAGTCAAAAAATGGGCAGAAGAACTTAAAAGACACTTCTCTAAAGAAGAAATGCAAATGGCCAATAAGCATATGAAAAAATGTTCAACATCCCTCATAATGGGGAAATGCAAATAAAAACCACAATGAGATACCACTTTACACCAGCAAGAATGGCACGTATTAAAAAAACAGGGAACAACAAATGTTGGAGACGATGTGGAGAAAAAGGAACTCTCCTCCACTGCTGGTGGGAATACAAACTGGTCCTGTGGAAAGCTGTATGGCAGTTCCTCAAATTGCTAAAAATGGAGCCTCCATATGACCCAGTGATACCACTTCTGGAAATCTATCCAAAGGACACAAAAACATTAATTCAAAAAGATACATGCATCCGTATGTTTATTGAAGCATTGTTTACAATAGCTAAAATATGGAATCAACCCAGATGCCCCAGAATAGATGACTGGATCAGGAAGATGTGGTATACATACACAATGGAATACTAATCATCATTCAAAAAAGATAAACATATGCAATTCGCAGCAGTATAGATGGAGCTAGAAAGGATAATGCTCAGCGAAATAAGACAGAAACAAAGAGAAAAATATCGAATGGTCTCACTTATAACCAGAATATAGGCAAACCAAACAAGAAAGAGACATCCAGCAAGGGAGGGGGAGGGTAAGGGCTCAAAAAGGGGTAGAAAAGAGCACAAGGGACTATGGTGATGGTTCACAGGTGAATTGGTGGGGGGTAACCTATGGGGAATACACAATAATGTAAAAATTATGAATAATAAAAAAAGTGAAAAAAAGAATAAATCAAAAATACTCCCAGCATGACTACAAAAATAAATTCCATATGAACTAAAGATTTTTAAATTAAAAATTTAAATACGTGTATATTTTTATACTCTTAATATGTGAAAAACTTTACTTAGTATGGTATAAAACAAACTTTTAAAAAAAGTAACAGTGTTTAAATAGAAATTTAACTATTATATGTGAAAGGACACTAGAAAATTTAAAAGGTAAATGACAAATATATTACACTTTTATATGACAGATAATTTGAACACACAACCCATAATGTTCACAGCTCAAAAAGAGAAGATGAACATAGTTCTTTAGACAAAGTAAAGAATGTACGTAAGTGAAGAATGTATGATTAAAAATAAATCTATTTCACAAAAAATATGAAAATATATTTAACTTCACTAATAATCAAGAGATTATTTTTAATGATATATTTTTATTGTTGAGGTAACATTGGTGTACATTATGTAAGATTCACCATCTACCAGACTGGCATAGGTGAATAAAAATATGCAGAAAAAGGCACTTTAACTCATTTTTTGATACAATGTAAATAGGCCCTAGCTTCTTGCTGAACTATTAGGCAATATCTAATCTTTTTGTTGAGCTATTTTGCAATTCTGTGGAAAAATTTAATGCAGATATTAGCTGTACCAATTATTCTAATTATAGGAGTTCATACACAGTATTACTAACAGAAATCTCTCCCTCTTCCCCACTCCCTCCTCTCAGCAGTGATTTGCTGTCCTCCAGGGAAAGGGTATAGTTTTTGGTCCCTTTATCCCAGATTGAGTAGATAAATTGAATTCAGAGGTTATTTTAACCCATGTCATTTAGTCTTATTAATACTAGAGACTGTATTTTAATTTTTGGCAGCACATGAGTCTTTTTATCAAATCATCTATTTATCTATTTACATCTAAAGGAAGGGTTATTAGATCCCCAAAACACAGTGGAGTGTACATAGCTGAGAAAAGAGGGCACTCTCTCTGTACTGACGTAGAAAGAGGACCTTGGTAAATAATATATATATATATGTAATATATATGTAATATGTATATATATGTAATAAATGTAATATTGCTTGTAGAAAAAGATAGTAGGTATTATATTTTTGTGTATGTATACATGAATATATGTGTATGCACATATGAATGAATATGCCTTAAAAATGTTATTAAAAGCAGTTATCACTGGAGAATAACTTTGGTTGGGAGAATTTCATTTAATACTTTATATTTCCATGATTTTTAGAAGATCATTTATCCACTATCGGACATTAAAAAAATGGATGAAAACCAATGATTTACTATGAAAGAAAGGAGTTATTTTCATCAAAATAGGGTGACAATGTGACCACATGGGAATTGACCCCTTTTGTTTCACTGTTGGAAACAATATGTCTCCATAATGAGAAATGTGTGCATATATAATCCTCTAGACTATTAAAAAAAATAAGGTTGTTTGCACATGAATTTACTAAAGTGAAAATCCTCAACAATGGTTGATATTTTAACTATAAGAAGTTTTGTTGAAGGGGCACGAAATAGTAAACAGTAATGATGAAGTTTCAAAAATGTGTGCTAAAAAGTAGATTTAAAATATAAAATACTAAGATTTAAATTTTAGATATTCTTTTAAGAGTTGCATTCATTTTGCTTCACTGGACCAAAACCCATGAGATTAACAGTGGGCATGAGATTCGGTAAAATGCCAGTCTGTGGGGAGGGGAGGCTCCTTCTGACCACGCCCTCACTGAGCATTATGCAGATAAGAAAGCCACACAGACTCAGATTTCCCCTAAGGATTGATGAACAAGTACAAAATAATAGGAAGTGACAGGAAACAGATGACTGAGGTCTAATTTAATGTCATTTAAATAGACAATATACCTTAAATTGGACTTCAGAAATTACAGGTTACAAATAAGATAACGGAAATGTGTTTTTATCATTTTAGTTCACTAACATAAGCTTTCTTGTGGAGGAAAAGATTATGTGCTATATAATACCCGTAAATTTTTTAAATATGCTAATTTAGGGTAATTTTTCTTGCCTTTAGTAATTTAACTAATATAAGAAATAAATTACTCTAAATACATGCATTTAAATATAATATGAATTAACATACATTTAATATTTTAAACATTCACAAATCATTAAATATTCACAATTTTTAAATATTCACAAATGATATAAATCATTCAACTTTTATAAATAAAAGCAAGATATTTTAATAGTTATACATTTAACAGAGATAATGCATGAATATAGGTGAGTACTATCATCAAATCCATGTTCAAAATAGGGTTAGAAGTCCACATTTAAGCAATAAAATATGAGTAAAGTAAGCATGTCAAATACGTCAACATATCAAAACAATCAAAACATAAATTTTTGCTCAATACCTGTAATCTAGATTATGATATGTATCATGTGTGTAGATATGCTATATACACATAATGTACAAGTGTGTATTATATGTATACATACTCACAAAGTTCCCATTAGACAAATTGTTTTGTTCTTTTTAGCTGCCTTTTAAACCTGATAGTCATCTCTCTGCCTAAATATGGAAGAAGCAAATCTCCCTACAACAGGCCTTCTTTTTTTCTGGAAAGCAGCTCAGAAGTGGCTCTGGTTATTTTCATAAATTAAGGCAAATAGGCAATTACCATTCTGGGTAAAGGGTGTCGTACAGTCTTATTTGTGGCTTAAAAACAATATCCCCCATACTCAGCGAAACAAGCCAGAAAGAAAGAGAAAAATATCGAATGGTTTCACTTATAACAGGACTATAGGGAAACCAAATAGGAGAGAGACACTTGGGGGGGGTGGGGGGAGGGGGAGGATAAGGGCACAAAATGGAGTAGAAAAGAACACAAGGGACCACAGAGATGGATCATGGGTGAATTGGTGGTGGGTTACCTAAGGGGAATACAAAATGTAAAAGATATAAATAACAATAAAAATATATATTAAAAAAAATAATAATAATATCCCCTCCCATCTTCCTATCAGAACCAAGGAGTAGCTAAGCCAAAACGTAATGGAGTTCCAGGCCTCTTCCCTATAGAGATACTAGAGTTGTTAGCACAGCTTTGTTAATACAATGAGAAGGTCCCAACTGAAATGTGTTAATAGGAAAGGACACAGAGAAACCTCAAAAGGGGATAATTCCAGAAAAACACTGGAATTGTTACTAATCTGGGTAGAAAGAGACTGTAAATATTAATATGAATAATGTGATGTGATATGAACATTATTTTCCTCTGTAGTAGGAGTCATAGAAGACAGAAAGAGTCAGATATATAGTAAGAGTAGATATATAGTAAGGTTCCTAATGATTATGGATGTTTATCAACATTTAAAATCAATTTTTACTTCATACATACAAAAATCTTGTGGTGAATTTCTGCTATAAAAATCTTTAACACTTGAACTCACCCTTCAGAATCCATGAATATGTTGGAATATTAACTTGTATTTTTGAGAACTCTGACTTATCATCAGTATTTGTAGACACCAAATTCAACAATACATGAAAAGGATTACACATAATGACCAAGTGATATTTGAACCTGAGATGCAAGGATGGTTCAACATATACAAACCAATCAAGATAATTCACTATATCAACAAAAGAAAAGATTAAAATCATATGATCATATTGATAGATGAAAACAAGACATTTAACAAAATTCAGCACCCACCTATGATAAAAAATCTTAGTAAAATGAGTGTAGAAGGAACATACCTCAATATATTAAAGGCCATATATGCCAAATCTACAGCTGACATTAGACTCAGTGTGAAAACGTCTCCTGTAAGATAAGCTACACAACAAGGATGCCCACTCTCATCTCTATTATTCAACATAGTCTTGGAAGTTCTAGTTAGAGCACTCAAGACAAAGAAAGCTATAAAAGAAACCCATATGGAAAACAAGAACAGAAACTATCACTATTAGCACATAACATGATAATAAACATACAAAACCCTAAAGATTGCACTAAAAAAACTATTAGAAACAGTAAATCAGTAAAGCAGCAGGCAAGAAAATCAATATTCAAAAGTCTGTTGCATTCTTATATGCAAATAACAAACTAGAAAAGAAAGAAATCATGACTATAATCACTTTCACACTAGTATCAAAAAGTATTAAATGTTTAGGTATAAAACTAACAACGGAAATGAAAGACCTACTCAGCAAAAGTTTAGGACATTTAAAAAGTAATAGAAGACACAAGGAAATTAAAAGATATTCCATGCTCATGGATAGGAAGAATTACCATTTTTAAAATACCCATATTATCCAAAAGAAAATATAGATTCAATGAAATTCCTATAAAGTTTCAATGGCATTATTCAGAGAAATAGACCAAATATTACTGAAATTTACATGGAACCCCAAAGACTCAAAATAGCCAAAACAATCTTGAAAAAAAAGAGAAGTGAAGGCATCTCATACCGAGACTTCAAACTATACTACAAAGCTACTCTAATAAAAAGCATAGAATTGAATAAAAATAGACCTATAGACGAATGAATTGAGACCCAAGAAACAAACCCATATTTATAAAGACATTATTCTATAACAAAGGAGTCAAGAGTCTACAATGGGGGAAGAAAAGTCTCTTCAACAATTGCATACGGAAAATTGGACATTTACATAGAGAAAAATGAAACTAGACAACTCTCTCACACCATACACAAGAATTAATTCAAAATGGATTAAATACTTGGACTGGATGTATGACTGGAAACCATAGGATACATAAAAGAAAACAAAGACAAAACATTCAATGACTTTGGCTTCATGGATGTCTTTGTGGACTTGACTCCGAGAGCAAGGAAAACAAAAACAAAAGTAAACAAATGGGCCGACATCAAACTAAAACATTTCTGTAGAGCAAAAGAAGCTATCATGGAAATGAAAAGATACCCTACTGAAGAGGAGAAAATATTTGCATTTCAAACATCCAACAACGGGCTAATATCCAAGATCTACAAAGAACTCATACAACTCAACAAAAAGAAAACAAAAAACACAATCAGAAATTAGGCATAAGAATAAATACACACTTCTGCAAGGAAAACATACAGATAGCCAACAGGCACATGAAAATATGTTCAACATCACTTATTATAAAGGAAATGCAAATCAAAGCCACAGTGAGATTCCACCATACTGCAGTGAGAATGGCTCCTTGGCAGAAACAAAAAATGTTGGCAAGATTATGGAGAAAAAGGACCCCTCTTACACTGTTGGTGGGAATGTAGTCTGGTCCAGGGTCTATGAAAAACAATATGGAGGTTACTCAAAATATTAAAAATAGATATACCATAAGATCCAGCCATTTCTACTCCTAGGTATCTATGCAAAAATTGCAAATGCAGGGCCTCCCTGGTGGTGCAACAGGTTAAATTGCAGCACCATGAAGCTACCCCGAGCCATTGCAGCACAAGTTTGATACCCGGCCAGGGAGATTCCCACATGGCGCAGCAGACCTCTCCTGCCTCGCCCACTGCTCCCCTCAGCAGTGCACTTCAGTCAATCTGCCTGTTCTGCTCCCCACTCTGTCTGTGGTGAATCCTTTCACCCCCACACACACCTCTGTCCTACACCTCAGCTTGCATGCATAAATAAATAAATCTTTTTAAAAAATTGCAAATGTACTAATTGGAAGAGATACATACACTTCTCTATTCACTGCAGCACTGTTTACAATAGCCACATTATGGAAAAAGCTTAGGTACCCAGCAACAGATGAGAGGATAAAGATATGGTATATATTCACAATGAAATACTACTAAGATACATAAAAAAAAAAGACATTTTGCCAATCTTTGCAAAAACATGGATGGAACTAGAGTGTGCCAAGTGAAATAGGTCAGAGGGATTAAGACAATTACCAAATGATTTCACTCATATGTGGAACATAGAAAGACAAAGCAAAGGAAGGGACAAAACCAAACCAACACAAACCCTAGAAATACGACTGAGCAACTGATATTTCTGGAGGAAGAGGGTCGGGGTGGGAATCAAAGGGGCTGGGAGTCCAACCTCCTGTGGTGAAGGACCAAGGATGCTTTGTTGATAGGTATGGGGTGTGATGACATACAACTGAAGAGTTGTCAACCTAATGCCACAGATAACATACAGCATTGTAACCAATGTTACCTCAGTAAAAAAAGAAAAAAGACCTAGCCACTTAAGGACTCAGCTGCTCCATGTGGTCAGAGATCTCATGTGGCCTTTGGTTTTAAAAGACCTACCAGTTTTCCCTCCTCTGAAGCTAATATCCAAGCCTAGACTTGGTGCTCACTGGATCTCCTATTTCTACTCTCACTGCAGCCAGACTGGTTTTTCTACAGCATAATTCTGAGGATGTCATGTCCTATAGTAAAATTAACTCCACTTATCCTTACCTGTCAGTCTTTCTTGTCTAAATCTTTATTTTTTAATTTAATACTACAAGTGAACTTTTTCAATAAGTGTGTTTATTATATAGCATAAGATTCAAAAAACATTTCTCTGAGAAACAACATTATAAATGAAAAGAGCAAAAATTAATTTCCACTGCTGGGACCAACTGCTCCCCCTCCACTACTATAATAGCCTAAAGCAAAATAGGAAGAAGATAGAAAGTCAAATGCAAACGTTAACATTTCACAGAAGTACCAAAGGTTAGCAACCCCCATTTCTACAAAGATAAAAAGATTATGACAAGAAATGGAGAAGATGTTTTTATTTTTGGACAGTATTGATTTGAACATTTAAAAATGGGTCTCGGCTATTTCAAAGTACAAACTGAAATACATGAACTTCAAATCAATTATAAGTTATAAAATAACTAAGTTTTTTTTTTTTCATTTC